>JAADVD010000084.1:0-90954 GCA_023334535.1 Pythium vanterpoolii
CACTTCGATAAGAATCTCGCGTATGGCAGTGAGTCGTTCTAAGGCGCGTTTGCTCGTATCCAGCTGACCAGCTTTGCGGAGAATCGACTCCAACTCGTCAGCTATGTCATTCACCAAACATGGCTCGTCGATCTTCTCGCCTTTCATGAGCAGCAGCATTGACTTCACCTCGTCCTCAGACAACTCCATTACGTCGATCAGCGAACGAACTTCGTTTGCCACCTTCTCGACCTCTGCAAGACGATTTGCCTTCTCAAACAGCAGCGCCTTCAAAACTCGATTGTTGCGTTCTTGAGCTTCGTGAGACAACGCTTCGTTGAGTGAAGTGTCTCGAGACACAAGTTCGCTTATCGCAATCGCTAAATCTGACGAAGCTCTCATCTGCCGCCAAATTCCGCGGGTGCGCAGCGTACCAATAGCGGTCTTCAACTCATCGCTCAACAAGTAGTCACGTGCGTGTCGAAGGTCATCCATGGTTGTAGCTTCCAATTCCGCGCTTAACCCACTGATCGAGTCCAGCACTCTAATCTGTGAGTCAATTCGTTGGGAGAGATCTTCGACAAGTTTTGAGTGATGGAAGCTGATCGCCAACAACTGGTCATCCAATGCTCTCTCGTTGCCGTCTCGAATGATATCCATGTTCAACGGCTCCGGGTCCTTCAGAATTGCCTCAAGACTCTTGACACGACGGTACGCAACATCAATCTGCTCCTGTTTCTCTGCTTTCTTCGCAAGAAGAGTTTCACGTATCTCGCGCGCTTCTTGTATCGCCAGGGGATTGATCATCGCAGCTATTCCAGCGTAGTCTGCCGCCGGTAATCCCAACTCTTTCGCGAGTTGCGCACACTCCTGCGGGCCATATTGATATCCGTTAGTTTTGTTCTGATCAAGGATCAAGTCCATAAAGTCCTACCTCGCGAATTGTGGCGAATTCCTTCAGTTGCTCGAACTGAGATTTCATCGACTCGACTTGACTATGAAGCGCATCCACCTTCTCCTTCATTCTTTGCATTTCATCGTTGTTCCATCTTGCTTGCTCTTCCAGGTGAGCGATGGTTTTCGCGTCCGATTGTCTTTGAGCATAAAGGAATTCGGATTCGTGATCGAGAGACTCGAGTGCAAACGGTTTAACCAGTCCGTAAGCAGCTGCCAAATCACTGCTGAATTTGTCACGGATGGCAGAAAGATCGTCTTCATACTGCTTCCTCATTTTTGATAAAGTATCATCGTTGTTGTCCGGCGGAGTTGCGTGTCCGAGTGCTGAGTCACTTCGTGCGCGAGCCAATATGACCCGCTTGTGGCCATAGAGAGCATCGACTAGTCGCTTGATTACCGACTTCGCAATATCTAGTGAGTCAACGGTGTCGACCGTGAAGCCAATCGCAGCATTCGAACGTCGTCGATGGCGGAGCGCGGCACTGATCTCTCGGATGTTCTCCTCACAAGTGCGCAGCTCTTGCTCGTTTTGCGCCAAAAACTCCTCCTCAGTCATCGAACGGGTATCGCGAGCCCATCCGGTCATGATGTCTTGGAGGATCCCGGCGCGTTCACGAAGTTTCTTACATTGAGACGAATGGAGATCTTCTTCTGCGATAGCACTCTGCACAAACTTGTCAGTACAGACACATTATACGTCGGAAGCGAAGAGAATGCTTACTTCGATGTTTCTGTAAATCTCGCCGAGAAAATTTTCGGATTGCGCACACTCGTGGTGTGGGAAAAACTTCGCCTCGAAAGCCAAAACGTCGGGCTGATCGTCGAGTGACTCACAACATGCTATCTCATCTTCCTCAAGTGCCCAGGCAACATCACACAGCTCATGCAGTCGGAGCCGACTCTACGCAGCAGAAGCTTGTAAGAAAGACAAGCACGTACACCCGCACGACAGAGTATCAGCGTACCTTCAACTCCGAAATTTGCAACATTAGGTCTAACGGGGTCGGAGTCTCGATCACCCCAACCGAGTCATCTGACTGTCGAAGTTGCTGAATCGTGATCTGTTTTTGCTCCAATTCGCGTCGGATTCCACTAGAGATATCAGCAAATTTGTTTGTCTCGAGCACCTTCTCAAGTGAGATCGACGCTGCCTCGCGATTTAGAATTTGCAATCGTTCCGTCGCCTGAGTGTAGGACTCCTGGCGATCCACTGTACTCGCCACCACTTCAGCGTTCGAACTCCAGGTCCCCATCGCCTGCACAGCGTCTTCGTTCGCTTGAATTAATGCGTTCTTGTGCTTGAGGTTGAGATCAAGTTGACTTGTTGCATCGGCAAAAGCTGTCTTGGCCTCAGAAAGTCTCGCCTCGAGCTCTTGAATCTCAAGTGTGAGGCCAAGGACTTCCACCACCCGGCAAACTTGATGTATACTGATAGGTGATCTTGGGTGACTGAAACCGTGGTCGAAATGAATAGACGATCCTGTCTCGCTTCCGGTACCTTCCATCAGTGAAATCATCGCTTCACCTGCCACACCCGAGCGTCTTGATGAGGAGGAATCTTGAAATGCAACGGAGTACATATCGCCCGGAGCAATGAGTGATCGTCGAGCGACTAGCCCAGCAATAGCCTTCGATGTCTCCATTGCCGCCTCTGAACTTGAAGCTGACCCACTCGCGATTGACCAGGCGATCTCCTCGAGCTTGCGAAGATACTCTACCACGGTTGATTCGGCAACCAGAGATTCAACATTGAGGCACGATGCATCCGGACCTCCCGAAAAAAGCGAAAGAACCTTGGTCAATGCGTTTCGCAATACATCATTCAGGACTTTTGATCGCGTGAGCTCGGCTGATTTCGGGTCGACGTTTTTGATTGCCTTATTTTGAATGTTCTTAGCACGGCTTGCGTATTGGAGCGTGTTGACTGTTTCCCCAGCGTTAGACTCTGCTGGAGATATGCACGCACTAGTCGATACACATTAGCACCACGTCTTAACACTACCAACAGAAGAAGAAAGCCAATGACTTACATGAAGAGCGTGCGACTGTTCCCTCCGAGAGCGTCTTGGAGTAGGCGAGTTAACTTGGAGTCTCTGTATGCAACATGCTGTCGTGGATTTGATCGCCGTCTGTCATCCCCGAGTGCGGTGATTACATTTCCCAGCGCTAACAAGCCAACGTTGATCTGGATGCCTTCTTTCATTCGATCGCCTTCTGCTTGCGTTTTCTTCAGTCTTTCGCTGCCGGCGAGATCAACAAAAGTGAGTTTCGATACAACGATTGTTTCGGAATCGTCATCTTCGAGAAGGTCGTGAGCGCGGTTCGCAGGCGATACTCTCTGGCTGCCTCGACGTTTTGCCGGTGGCACATGTCCACTTCCGGCGGTAGGTGTCGAATTCGCTGACTGCGTCTTCTTCGTCTTACGCACAATTTTTACGGTATAGACTGCATGCGACCGACTGGAGTGTTCATTCATTCCAGTGCTTCCTGTGATTCTTCGCACACATCCTTGCCGCATCTGCTCCGCCGCCTCCGTGTAATTGGACACTTTTACCTGTGACACACATTAGTTCCTTAGCCGCCTATCTGGACGCACGTATGCATGATCGTTCGCAAAATACCTCGGTAAGGCCTTGGACCCATACACTCCCATTGCTCTCTCTCACTTGAAGACTGTCCCTTGACTGTCCTCGAGACTGATCGAGCAAGTCATGGATCTCTTCGCCGTAAATCTCGAGAAAAGACACCGACACTTGACTTGTGGTCGACTCTTCGTCACTTTCAAGCCTTGTGAACATTTCGTTGATAAATCGCGGAATCACACCTTCATGATCATTCACTCCGTTCGTGGCAGCAGGATCGTCGCACTCGGATTGTTCCGGCTGTCCTCGCAAGAACAAATGTGGGGCTAAAGCCGCTGCCGAGCTATCATTGCCCATAGTGTAGGTTTTGCCTGATCCTGTCTGGCCATAAGCCAGCACCGTCACGTTGTAGCCTTGTAAGAACGAATCCATGAGCGGCTGGACCACCTGCTCATATAAATCTGTTTGCATGGGAATGCGACCAAGTGAGTTCTATCGCCACCACATCATTGACGGGAGACGCGCTTGCACGACCCACCTTTTTGATCCGCTTCCATTGGAAACACATGATCGAATCTGCACACATTGCAAGTCAAGATCACTATGAGTTCATCACTTGTCTGCGGTTGTTGGTGTGAACCACGTACGTGAATGTCTTGTCGTTCGACGGGATGTGAATCGTGTTCGCTTCCGCCTCGACGCACGTTCTCACTCGCGTGGCAATCTCTTTTGGCAGCAGTGGTCGCACACGCACGGCGACTTGCACGCTTCCTTCCTTCCGGGTCAACAATTTTGCGGCGGGGGAAACCGGGACAGGCGGTCTCATACGCGGCGCCGTAGGTACTGCCACCATCGCTTCATCACCATCGCAATTATCTCCACCATTTTGCATACGATCCACTGCTGATGTGGGTGTGCTCGGGACGGAGGCTGCTGTACTCGTACTCGTGATTGTTGCGTCGGATGATCCGTGCGCGAGCGGCGGGCGGGTCACTACGGTCATCACTTGCGGCATCTGCAGGCGGCTCATGCCGCCACCGGCGTGGCTGCCACCGCCACCATCGCTACCAGTCGGAATCGGAGCCAGCGAAGCGCGTCTCATGTCACCTAGGACACTTGCATACACGCGCTAAGGAGGAGGGGGCTTTTGCCGTCGTGAGGTTGCCTATACGGGTTTCCTTTCTGATGCCTGCCCTGTCCAATGCGCGCCGCTTGCGCGGCAAACTTGACCAACCATCACTCTTGAGTTCAATGCTTGTTATTTCAACCAATAGTAGTACACAAACGTTTATAGAGATGTTAATTGAGTAAAACATTTGAAAAATGGATATTGATTGGCTGAAATAGAATTACTTGGTGTGGTTTGTCGCAACCGTACCTTCACTAGAGTATATCTACTATCTCTTAATAGAGGTACGATCCAGCCACCTCCATTATTGAATGCTTGACTCACTCAGTGAAGGTTTCCTTTTTGAACTAGGAAATCTCGCGTTTGAACACCTCAACATGGAAAACGTCCGTTGCGCGGAAGCCACAGACCACACTCTATCTTAGTCCATGCGACGTTGCCGCCCGACGCCCATCGCCACATTCCTATGCGACACGGCCCGGCGATGTCGCTCTGTCCGTGTGTGAGCGAGAGTCAGAGTGAGAACCGGCAAGTATAAGCGGACGGCAGGAAGCAGCACCGGATGATTGAAACAGTTTATTACCCAGTTTTCGTATCTGCCTCAACCGCCTCGAACCAATGCAACGCCGTGGATCTGTAAATGGAAATGCCGCAAGCGCGCGTATTCGCGTGGCCGTGCGCATGCGGCCACCAGACTACAAGATCCCCAAGGACGAGGTCCGTCCACCGTGCGTCGCGCCGTCATCCCAAACGACTGCACAGAACGTCGTCGAGTTTCGCCACGATGCCCAGGCCAAGTCGTTTACGTTTGACCACGTCTTTGGCGGGGACGCACTGCAAGACGAGGTATATGCGAGCGCGCTGCAGCCGCTCATGGCGCAGTTCCTTGATGGGTACAACGTGACGGTCATGGCGTATGGACAAACGGGCTCGGGCAAGACCCACACCATGGGCAACAAAGTGACCGTCTTCAACACGACGCCGACGACGTCACCCTGCCGCGACCGCTCATCATCGATCCCGACACCGACAATCAGTACGCCAGAAACGCGCAGTTACCACGGCTCGGATGACGACGGTCTCATGCCTCGGTTTCTCAACGACCTTTTTGTAAACCTCAAGAAAGAACCGAGTATGCGAGAGATCCGCGTTACATTTGTGGAGATTTATTTGGATACCATCCGTGATCTGCTGGACGATCGAGTGGGCAAGACGCTTGCAATCCGTGAAGACGCACACAATGTGTGGGTCGATAACCTCCGTTCGGTGCAGGTCGAGACACTCACCAAGGCGTTAGAGGTCCTCAACGCCGGTCGCGCTCGCCAAACCGTGGGGAAAAATGCTTTAAATGACGAGTCGAGTCGATCACACGCCGTGTACACGATGGAGGTCTCGCGCAAGTTCCAGAGTGAGATCAAAAAGTCTAAACTCACGTTTGTAGATCTTGCGGGCAGCGAACGCACGAAGAAAACTGAAGTCGAGGGCATGCGCCTACGCGAAAGCATTCATATCAACAGTACGTAGTACCTCAAAGGCTTTACAACTGTGACAGGAGCTGACCGTTTTCATTTGCACGTCTAGTGGGGTTGAGCACGCTCGGCAACGTGATCAACGCTCTAGCTGAAGAGCGAAGAACTCAGCGACGCAACAGTCAGGACACAGCAACATCTCGGCCTACGTCACCGGATACCCACATTCCGTATCGATCATCCAAGCTGACTCGACTACTACGCGATGGCCTCGGAGGGAACGCACGCACGCTTATCATGTACGTGACGACTCGTATTCATCTGCGTACCGATGCCTCCCGACTTAATTATGTGTTGTTCCAGTGCCTGTGTATCTTCACTCTACTCCAATGCAGAAGAGACAATGAACACATTGCAGTTTGCGAATCGTGCGCGAAGTATTCAAAACAAGGCAGAGAAGAATGTGCATCACGACTTGCTAGCTGTCCATCCGAGTCCGAGCGAGCTAGAGGTCGCTCGCCTTCAAGAGGACATCAAACGCTTGCAGCAACAAATCAGCGAGCTTGAGGGTGCAACGAAACATCGTGAAGAAGAAATCGGGTTGGCCGAGCAAGCGCGGACACAGCGGAAAGAGAAGAAGCGCGACGACCGCCGAGATGCCGAGATGACGACCGAGATCACAATACATCCACAAATTGATGCCCACACTCAGCACGAAGGCGAAAGTACGGAGGAAGGGCGACTCTCCTGCGTAGATGCTGTGACGATGACGGATGCTGTCGAAGACGCTGTCTGGCCTCCGCAAGTTAAAGCTGTGGACGCATCGATCCAGTTCGGCCCCTCATTCTCGGAAGGTAGCAATATGGGGAGTATGACAGACTCCGAACCAGCCGCTGAGATAAGTGAGACCGGGACTTTTTGCGACCTATTGACATCACCCACCGTTGACTCGGCGATTCAATTTGGTACTTCGTATCTCCACTTTCAAGATATTGAGACCACCACTGATCCACTAACCGTGGTGGAAACCTGTGATATGTCAACGGAATCCGTCGTCGAAAACGTGGACCCAACATGCCTGTACGACATTCCCGTCGCGGAGTGTGTCGACGTTGGGCTCGGCACCGACAGTCAACCGGTCATCGCGAATTCTGATGCATCCACCGAGTGTGCCGCCGTTCAACTTTTGGATGCGGATTGTCAGCACGAGCTGTCAACTGTTGATGCTTCCACAGTCACCGAAGACGATTCAGCCAGTGATCTTGTGTTGCCAGCTTCAGTGGATACATCAACACAGTATGACGCCGCCATGTTGGTGGACGTCGCGATCTACACGGATGCAGTGGCGACTCGAGACGTGTCGACCGAATATCTGAAAGTCGTTTCAGCAGATATTGCTTGCCAATCTGAAGTCGCCATCGTCGAGTCAACAGATATCAGTACCGATTGCCAGCCTGCTGGCGAGTCCGTGGATGCATCAACCGACAGCCTCTTCATCGTCATCGACACGGCCGATGAGGCATGTCAATCCGAGTTCATGGGTCCGCAAGGTGTCGATGTCGGAATGACGACTGATCCAGTACCCGCCGTTGCGACCGCAACCACCTCAACCGAGTGCGACGATACCGACATGACAAAAACGGCTTGCCAGTGTGACGTCGCATGCTTTGTGGATGTCGGAGTCATTAGCGAAAGGTGCGATTCAAGTCCATCTTTCGATATCTCGGCTGTGAACTGCATTTTTGGCACAGCTGATACTGCGATCCAGTCAAAGGATGCAGATAGGAGGACTGAGAACGTCCCGATCGCCGAATCCTCAAAATGTGCAAACCCTGAAATCAACCAGGACAAGATATTTAATTCTTTTGAAGCCGAAGATTCTGGCGCAAACGCGTTCGCCAACGTCGGGTCGAAATCATGTCGCTCTCCAGCATCATCAACGTCAAGCTTGTCAGTCATTGGTAACGGTATCAAGCCGATCGACGTTCCAGCAGCTACCTGCACACCAAAGTCACCAGAAGCTCAAAAGCCGCAGTTTGACGGTGATTCAACCATGGTCGAGAGTGAAGTCGGCATGTGCTCGAAGCTCGCGAGCTGTTCAGAGTCGCCCGCCATGAAACTGTCCAACGCTGGAATATCGAGCATCCTCTTCAGTCCCGAAGCTATTATCGCTGTGCACGAGGTCTACCAGGTCGCTCGGATCGAAGCCACCGGTGATTGTTCGCTTGAACTACTAGGAATGGGTATTTCGTCGAAGATTTCAAGGGCGGTCACTCCAGAGGCAACTGACGATGACCCAGCGCTTTCGACTTGCAGTTTGTCTGAAAACCAGCTAGAAGTTGACCACCCCGCCGGCCACGAGATGTTTGGCTGCAGTCCATCGGACGACGACGACGACTTATTGGATGATTGGACACCAACAACACGAGGTATCTCGGAAGCTGATACCATTGTATTCGCGTCCTCCGATCCCATTAACGAGTACGACGAGCATGCAAACCTCACGGCCATTCCACCTCCGTCTCCATCTCCGCCGACCTTGCCACTCGCATTGTCGCTATCGGTGAAGCCACCGACAATCCCGGCTCATCCCACTGAGAGAGATATCGTCGACAAGCGTGAAGAAGAAAGGGTAGTGCCGATGCCACCGCCGGCTGCAGACTTTGTTGTTGTTCGGTCACCGCGGTGTGCGACTGGCTTACAAAGCGGTTTGTCGAAGCGCACCAAGACACGTCATCAAGCAGTGCAGCCGCTTCGGATGTTCGCCTTCGATGACGATATTGCCATGGCCACTCCAGAGAAGACCGCCGTCCAAGCGAAACATCTTTATGAGGTAAGTAAAGAAGACTCAACGTGCCATGTGGCGTGCAACCAACCATTTCTTTTTCTACTAGAATCTACGTCAGCTGACCCGCGACGAGTTTGGTTACGACACTGATGATGCTGAGCAGAGTGGCGCCGCCGTGTCCGACGCCGTTTTTCACACGGTTGGTCAGTTAATGACGGAAACAAACGATTTTATCCAGCGACGCCAAAAGCGGCAGCAACGGATCGCCCACCTTCGTGGACGCATCACGAAACTCGAAGACCTGCTCCACGTCGAGCATCGTGCACCGATCAGCGAACCAGAGCTCAGCGCCTACGCTGATCGCGTCCAGGAAGAATTCTTACTCAAACTGAGACAGCAATTGATCACGCTCGCTGCCAAGCGTCTTTCCACTCGACTAGAAGCCCGCATCGAAGCCGAGCAGCTCATGCCTCTGCCCAGTGACGACGGCCCCGATCCCGACTCGAGCTGTCCGTTCCTTAGTCTGGACCAATGCCACGCCTGTGCCGAGTGGTTTTTCCATCGCCCCGACGACGCTGCGTTCTTCGAAAAGCAGATTCTCCCACTCATCACCAGCGGCTGGATCGCGCTCTCGCCACGCGCGCTCGACGCCGAGCATGTGTGGTTTCAATTGTGATAGAGACCGACAATGGATTTCTCCACGTTTGTCATCTTGCTAGTTATGATACTAAAGAACTTGAATTACATCTAACTTATGCGTACTACTAGTACTGTGTCGAGCGAGTCTCGCTCGCTCGCTGCTGTCTTCTGAAATGCTGTCTGCTTGCTGTCTACGTGCGCCGCCGTCCCTCGCGTGGTCTAATGTCTCTACTACTAGTATTACTACTTACTCTACGCAGTGGGGGCCGAACCGTCTTAATATCTCTCTCTCATCACATCCTTCCTTCACTTCTCTTCACCGTGCTCTTCCTCTCGCTCGTAATATGTCTCGTTGTTATTCTTCTATCAGACTCGTTCCAAAGAGTCCATGGACGGGGGTGACGTAGCGAGCGAGAGGCTGGGATAAGCGGCATCTTCTATCATACGTAGTGGAGTCCAGGAGCCCATTCCCCTTTCATCTACACGCGGTGCGGATCAAAGTTGGCCACATCGAGCTGGGGACGCAAGCCGCTAATCAAATCGGCTAGCAACGCAGCCGCGCCAAACGACAATGTCCATCCTTTCGACCCATGACCGGCATTCACAAACAGATTCTCAATGTGCGTGCGACCAATGAGCGGCACGTCGTCCGGCGTCACAGGCCGCCAGCACACGTGGGTCTTCATTTCTTTCGTGTTGAGGTAGCCGTCGGGAAACAAGGTCTTGGCTTGGGCCAAAAGCCAATCAAACCGTGGCTGGTTAGATTGGTTTTTCTTGGGGTTGGAGAAATCCACGCCGCCCGAGATCCGGAGCCATCGACCGAGCGGCGAGACCAAGGCCAAGCCGCCGGCATAGACATTGTGGGCGAGTGGCTTGAAATTGCGACTCACCGGCACCGAGATCACATAGCCTTTGACCGGATAAATACTCAGCGGCAAACCCGCACGGCGCGCGAGCGGGGCGGTGGAATTGCCCAACGCAAACACAAACTCGTCGCCTTCAATGAGGGCGCCGCGCCGCGTCTGCAGTGCAATCACGCGCGTGCGGTTCGACAAGACTTCAATGATCTCGGCGTTGAAGCGAAACATCACGCCTTCGCGGAGACACAGTTTGTAGAGAGCGTGGCACATTTTGTGGACGTCGCCACTCGTGCCGTACGCCGAGAGGATCGCACCGGGTTCATAGACGTCCGACCGCAAGGCCGGCTCGAGTTCTTCGGCTGACTGTTGGTCGAGCGGCTGGAGCTCCATGCCCAGTTCTTCCAAGTGCTGCTTGCGATCCGAGGCCCAGACGTGGTCTAATTCCGAGCCGCTGCGAAACACCTCAATAGTGCCTTCGGCGGTCTCGTCCATTTCAAGCTCGCCTTTCTTGGCGTGCATTTGAAGCTCGCGGAGCTTGATCATGCTGTAGAACCCCAACTCCCGGATAATACGACTATTGGCGTCGGCTTTTTCCTTGTTTTTGGAATTGCGGTAGAATTTCCAGCCCCATTTCCAAAACGTCGGGTCACGGAGTGCACTAAACTCGATTTTCATGGGCTTGCCCAAGCCGCGCCAGCCACGGCCCGACGACGGAGACGACGAGGTCGCGGTTGCCGAGGTCATGGGCCGCGACCGCGATCGTTTGGTGAGTGGGAGCGTGTCGCCGCCGGCGTCGGCCGCAGGGCCTCCCGGCACTTCGACAGCACTGGCGTCGCCAGCCCGCGACGCCGCCTGGGCCGCCGACACTTCGAGAATCGTCCGCGACACACCGCCGGTCGCCGACGCCTTGACGCGCTTGAGGTTGCCCATGTCGGCCCACGACGAATACATGGCCGGATCGAGAAAGGCCCCATTGCAGTAGCTAGCCTGAGTCCCCACGCTCGCTTCTTTTTCGACGCAGAGCACTTCGTGGCCGAGCTTGGCCAGGTAGTAGCACGTCGTCAAGCCGACAATACCGGCGCCACAGACAATCACGCGCTTGATCTCAACGGGTGGACTGTTCTCGACGAGGTGCGCGCGCTTGGACGCTGTGACGTTGGTCAGCGGCGGCAGCAATTCGCCTTCGGTCCCCGAAACCGACGACGCCGACGCCGACCGCGCCGTCGCAGCGCTCACGGCCACCAGGTGGTCGCGGAGATGCGCCGGCAAATCGTCGGGCGGCACGAGCATCGCGGTCGCGGCCGTAGTAGGCAAAGGCAGACCCGGCATCAATCCATCGCGGCTGAGCGAGTCGCTGTGCAGCACGGGTTTCTTGGGAGCGAAACCGGTCGATGCCATGGGCGGTTCCAGCGGTTCAGCGACGCTATGGGTCGGCACACCGGCGCCGCGCTGGCTCGCGCGTTTCTTAGTGTCGCTCGTGGTCGCGCTGGTGTAACTAGATTCCTGGAGCGTCGCGGCAACGGGTGACGGCATCCCACGCAAGGATCCCATTATTCCGGCAATGGGTCGTCAACAGCACTCGCGGATCGAAGCGAGAAAAAAGCGACGCGTCTGCGCGGTGCGTTCGCTGAATGCTTCGCTGCTTTTACGGGGTTTGTGTAATGGGGTACGCCAGCCTCTTCCCATGGCTGGTGTTTTTCTCGAGACTGGAGAGTCTCATCGTACTTTAGCGGACCACACCGGACGGCGAGGAGCTCTTGGAAGGTGGAACTCCATGGAACATATATAAAAGATCGCAGGTTCGCCCACGTACGACGGCGCACTTGAAGTGGGTATGAAGCCAGCCAAGAGCATTCATGCGTCTGGTCTGCCAGTCACGGGTTCGTAGGGTTGTGGGATCGCCCGACCTGTGGGAGTTTATATATGTTTCCAGAAAAGAACCAGCCGTCAAGAACGTAACCCAGCACAGAGAGAACATTCTCGCACTTCCTGTTCTTCTCGCATGATACAGCCCAACGAATTCCAATGTTGGCTGGCGAACAGCTCTCTCCAGCAAGTCGTTAGTTCCGCTTCAACCTGAAGCAGCTGAAGCTTGGATTCCTCTTCACGCACGCCGGCACCTTTCCCGACAGTGACAGTGGGCGGTTGGTGGATATTACTATTCCCACAACGCGAATCAGAACATAGTTCTAGAACGGAGAACGACCCCTCGTGATGCGATGACGCAGGGTCACTGGTCATCGCAACCGCAGTCTCCGCGTCATTGCGGGCCGGCTCTTCCCCCATCCATTGCCAATTTCCCAGCCTTTGGCTCCAGGCACATCCGTTGAACTCGCAAGTCTTCTACAGTCCAGAGTGTGGGAAGCAGGAGCCACTTCAAATTTTAGCGAGTGGCAAACTGCTGGTGCGATAGTAATACATACGCAGAGAACAGTCTTCTGGGGTTACCGGCGGTTACTTGCTTACCACACACATCAACGAAGAGAAAACAGAGCGAGCTTCGATCCCAACGACAGTTCCGTTGGACATCAGGGTACACCAGATAAACGACTTACATCCAGAGTGTACCCTTTGGCGATAGTTGAGTCGATCGTTTTGAGTGTCGTCGTCCAGGTCGCGACATTTTTTTTGGACTGGCTAATGGCTCTTGGGCGTGTCGACGCGGGATGGCTGACGCCATGGTAGAAAAACACACCACCAACCAGAATCAACATCACGTATCCAGTCCAGTCTGTTACCCAGGTCCGGTGATCTCCATTAGGTTACGCTTGCGTCCTGAGGACAGATTGATGGACGTGTCCAGTACAATGCGACCACATCAAGCGTAACCCACTGGCAATTGGACGCGTGGCAGTCAGGCGCCGGGTGGCGCATGAGACAGACTGACGCCAGCGCGTCCAGAAAGAAGGCTGAGCTTTTGGATGGACGTGTTACAGTACCAACAGAGAAAAAGCATCTTTTCTGGGCAGCTGCGCGAAGAATCCAGAATCCATTGTTGGCTCCACACCACAACAGTGAAACACTTGATGATCGGCCCATGCTTCCACCGCATCCAAAGAAGCCAGTGCAGACGATCCAGCGACCGCAGGAACGTGGAGATATTACTTGGGTTTAGTGCCCAAATGGATAAGATCTGAGAAGTCAATAGATCATTCTACAGTATCAATTTAGTTATACGTTGTTAAACTGAGGGAGTTTTGGTGTTTGCGTGGCCACCTCTGGACTTTCATTTCGTGGACTAACCAGCAATCCGCCGCCACAGGACACCGGTGGCACCCAGACCGAATCCATCGGCCTGGAATCTGAGAATATGTCGGATTCCGATCTAATTCAGATCTCACACGATCTTGAAAAGGCGCCACCTATTTTTCTGTATCTTGGAGACTTGGAGACTGAGAATTCATGGTTCCCCCGCCACCGTCCTCGACGCCATCGACACGCCTCCATAGCAGCAGCACGCACCCCCCAAACCATGCGACACTAGCGTCCAAGTACACGGGCGGTGTGCGCAGCGACGAGCTGGAAAAGCTGCTGAATTCGTGGGGCAGCGGCGGCGCCGCGGCGTACGATGCCGAGACCATGATCGATCAGCTGCTTGCGAATACGTGGGCTGCGCCGCCGCCCAAGCGTACGAGCCTACGCACAAACAGCGCTCTAACTGGTCCGCTCGCGGTGTCGCAATCGTCGTCAGCTGTGGCCGCCGCGGCACCGAGGACCGATTCGTTTACACAGCAAATTCACTCCATGAACGAACTGGAGGCCGTGCTGGCCGACTCGATCGAGCGGCTGTTACGCCACCGCCAGGTGATTTCAGATCGCATTGCTGGGCTCGAGAAAGACAACCAGAAAGTCGCCGCCAAGTTCCAGGACGGACTCCAGAACCCCGAGCAGCTTCTCCAGGTGGGGTAATCGTCTCGTCACTGGTCTTAAGATTATTACTAACAAGAGTGATCATTTAGCATATATGTGTGCAAATGGAAGACTTGGAAGAGCGGTTCACCAAGGTCAGTTCGACGGCCGTTGTGATTGGCGACAAGCTCGCGACGCTCGACCAGGAACGCACGCGCGTCTTGGACACAGACGAAATGATGGAGGCGTTGCTGTCCCTGAACGACCCCAACACGAGACTCACACGGTCCAACAACCGGCTCTTCACCACGCTCCAAGACAAGCATCAGCTTCACGAAGCGTCGCGCGTAATCAAGAAAATGCTCATTTTCTCGACCGAATTCTCGGCGCCGTCGATTGTGGTCGCCGTCAACGAGATTGAGCGGCTAAGCCAGACGATCGAGAACGATTTACTGACCGAGTTTAGTGACGCCCAAGAACGCGACCAGTTCAAGACCATGCGCAAGTGTGCCGAGTCGCTGATCGAGTACAATGACAAGGAAAAGGTCGCAGACCGGTTTGTGTGGAACGTTATGAAAGACCGACTCGCTAAGAGCCTCGAACCGATGCTGACTAATGATACTGAGCTGTCGCTCAATCCTATCCAAGACCTAGAGTCGCTCTACGCCAAAATCCGCACGATCTGCAAAGAGCAGTTTGTGGTGATTAGCAATGTGTTTCCAGCGCCGACCTGCACGTCGATCCGCGAGCTACTGGTCGAGCGGCTCTTTAACGACCCGGCGTTTGGGATCTTCTCGTACCTAGATCAAATGCTGAGCACACGCCAGTCAACCGCTTCAGCCTCCTCTTCAGCATCCACTTCAACCACTGCTACTGCGAATCCCGAGTACGTACGGCTCTTGTGTGCGGCGTACGAGCGGACGTGTGAACTCGCCCAGCAGATCGAGCTACTGGAGATCCCAGCAGCCTCAGCTGGTCTCGGGCCAGCTCGCGTTGCACCAATCACAAACGTAGGAGCATTCAGCCCGCTGAAAGAAGCGACCGACCTCGCTACGACCACCCAAGATCCTGCGACGCCAATCGGCGACCGCGAGCGGATGCGGGCGTTCCTCGCACTCCAGCTCCACTCTCTCTTTGGCAGCCATCGCCAACGCTACTTTCGCACCGAGCTTGACTTAGTCCAGTCCCAATTCCGCGACCTCTTTACCGCTGTGCGGTTGCCAGCACCCGTGGTTCCCATCAAACACAAAGCCAAAGCCGTCAAGACCGACAAGGCCAATGACAAGAGCACTCCTTCCTCAGCTCTCCCACTGCCACCTAACACGTCAGCTTCAAACGTGTTAGCACCGTCAACGCCTTCGTCGTCGAGCCTTGAGAAAGAGATTGCCAGTGCCACCGCGGCACCGCCAGCCGCGACGACTGCGTTGGCCGTGCTGGCGTTCTACGAGTCGCTGTTGGTGATTGCCCAAGATGACGACGTATCGATGCAGTATGCCGACCGCATGAGAGACGCACTGGTGCGTTGTGATGTTATCCTCAAGGACAACGAACTGCGTGGCGAGCTCATTACCAAACTCTTTTCGTCGTTCATGGCGTCGTTCATGGATGACTACCTGGCGGTGCGGGAGGAGAGGCAGATTTTTTTGGGGTGGCTTATTGTGCTGAGCACGGTTTCACTTCTTGACTGTAGAAACTCATCGCCCTAACCAACGACTTGCTGCAAGATAATTTGGCCTCGGCCACTTCCGCCAAGCAGTTTTTCACTGTCCTTGAGGTGAGAGAACCCCAGAATGAAAGAATGATAGGAGCCAGAGGGCTCATGTATTGTGACTGGCGCTGTAGCACGTACTCAAGCGCATCGAATTTACCGACGAGCAGTTTGACACAGTTATCTCCCCTATGCTGGTGGACTGGCCGACGCAGCTCACGTACGTATCTGTATCTCCCCATAATCAAGACGGGGCGATAAAAATTGACTGGTAGTCGCTTCTCTTGTATAGGATCTGTTACGAGAGCAAGCGCAAGTGCGCGGACAAACTCGAGCGTGCGATCGGCGCGGGGCTCCTCCAAGTGTTTGCGGTGGTCGAGAAAACGCTCGCTCAGATACTGGCGACGTCCCAAGACAAGAGCGACTTTATCGGGAGTGAGACCAACATGTCGCTCTCATGCTCGCGTGCCTGCAAGAAATGTATTGATTTCTTGCAGCCACTGATCGCCCTTATTGCCCACGTGCTGGTATGGTACCGTACTGCTCTGGTCCCATGGATGTACTGAGCTAATGGTCCTGATATCCTCCATGTAGGTTGCCGAGAACCGCGATCGGTTCCTCATTGGGTTGAGTGCCCTTTTCAAAGACCTCTATCTCCAGCACCTTCAAAAATTCCGCTTTGATCCTGACGGCGCGTGCATGTTGCTGCGCGACGTCAATGCCTACCGCCAGATCTTTAGCGGCTTTCGCCACGATGCGATCGACGAAATCTTTGATATTTTGCACGAAGTCGCCAATATCTTTGCGCTGCCCCCCGAAAACGTTGGTAGTTTTATCCGCGACGGCAAGCTTGCAACCATGACCAAGCAGAGTTTGGTCGAGATCCTCAAGCGTCGCTGGGACTACAAGACCCACGGCGACAAGCTCCAGCTCCAGCTCTAAGAAAGAAATAGCAGACACGTTTATGATGCTCAACCTTCACGGAGGTTGGTGTCTTGGCTGTGCTTGTAACAATCGTCAAAATCTTGCTGACGCTGTCCCCACGCCCTAGAACTAACAGCGTGCAGCCATCGGGGTCACGCGCAACGCGATCCGCGAAAACTCTGTAAATCAGTGCATCTGCAATCTTGAAGATGCCGTGACTCAGTAAATACGTTATGCAGGCAGATATCTCCTTACATCGGCTCCATGAACCAGCAGCACGTTGGGCGTCTCGGTGGTGCCCTGAGTGGCGATCACAGCTAGCGTTGTCTCGAGGTTACTGTGGCAGTTGGTGTCGGCGCCGTGGTCGAGTAAAAGCACGGTGATCGCAATGCCGTAATCAACCCCAATCGCATGTCGTCCGTCGCGGCCACGAGTAGTGGCGTGCGTCCTTGACGGTCGCGTACGTCCACATCTACGACGCCGTCTCGCACCAGGAGCTCGATCATTTCGGGGAATTGATTGTCGGCTGCGAGCAGCAGCGAGGCACTGCTCAGATCGGCAACGAGTCGCACGAGCTCACGTGTGGCATCCTCACTACTTTCCTCTGTGCTCTCAAAAAGGTCGAACCGTGTAAGACTACACTCTCGACGGGACAGTGAATGGGCTCCTCCTTGCCGTATTTTCTGCTGCACACAGCGGCGTCACCGACGTGGTCGCCGTTAGAGGCACCATCCAACCACAGATCGCCGCGGTCGCTGCCGCCGGCGTCAGTGACAGCGCGTTCATCCCCTCGACATGGACCGACGCGTTATGCTGGGCAAAGTATCGACGCCCACGCGCTCGAGGTCGCCGTCGCGCACGATCGCAAAGAATGCGGGTTCAGTGATCTCTTTCAGATCCATCCTCCGTTCGGGAGATCTTGTGGAATGGCTGATTTTTCTTAAAGTGATCACATGTTGCAAAGAGGACGTTTAACCCATCAATCAATGAGTTGTGATGCGTTTGATTGGCGCCATAGACGAGGCAACGTAAGAGAATCGACTCTCACAGACTACAAAGCTCCGCCCACACCACCACGCAATGCTGCAAGTGATAACCAGCGGCATGAGATGCATATGGCAACTCTGAAATCACGATGCCTCAGTGTCCTCGTCCCTGGGTATTTTTCGGACCCATTGCGGTGCGTGGATCTGGAGATACGCCATCGCAGGGTGGCCCCAAGTATCCTCAACATCCAGCTTTGCTCCGCGCTGCACAAGCAGATCGAACATTGCGAGTGCTCGGTATTTGGAGTGGACTTCTTCCAGCGGTAGCAGATGCACCGGTGTCGCCTTGTCCGGCGGCGTCTGCACATTCGTGTCGGCGTCCGCCCGCAGCAGTGTGCGGCGACAGCGACACTCACTGCTTTCACGGCTCAGTGGAACGGTGGGTACTCGTAAATCCTCCGCGGTTGCACGAATATCAGGGTCAGCACCGTGGGCTAGCAAAATATCGATTACTAGTGGATAGTGGACGAACCGCTCCGCCCCGTCGTTCTCAACGAGTGAATACACCCGCACGGCTTCGCTCAAAGCAGTATTGCTGTCGAGGTTCTGCGCGTATACGTCCACGCAGCCCGTCTCCAATATCGCCGTGACTGAACATCGAAGCCTCTGTTTGTAGCACAGTGGAGCGGCGTGTCGCGCGTGCCAAGCGCACTTTGTGGTGGTCGGCGCCGAGCTCCACGAGGTGTGCTATGACGAGCGCATTGCCTCTTCTGGCAGAACAGTGCAGCGCTGTGTGCTCTCCACACATCATGACGCCATGCTCATCCAAGACGTCGATCAAAAGTGATGACGCGTGGCTTCACGCCACGCGACCGAGCGGGGTCTTATGGCACGGAAGTAAGCGATTGTATTCACCGCCGTGGGCAGCTACGAGATCGATGACCGCGGCGTTCTCGGCATCAATCGCCGGGACAAAGAGTACTGACAAAATACACACGTCCGGCGTCCGGGTACATTGACCAAGCGGCGGACGCGAGTAGCAGCTCCAGCATGCAGACGCCGCCTTGGGCGACTGCCTCGATCGCCATGTCCGCGAGAAAGACGTGGAGCGTGTGCTGCATGACGGCGCTGATCGGCGACGTGACGAGCCACTCGAGGACCTCATATTGGCGATGCTGGACAGCGCGATTGAAGATGGTTGTGGCGGTGGTGTTGAACGAGATACATTCACGCGCCGTCGGGCAATAGGGATGGTGTGGTCGTCGTGGTTGGCCCGCGAAGTGCACGAGGTCGTGGTCCGTGAACTGTGCGTCCACCTCGATGACGTGCTCAAGCGTTTGTGAGTGTGCAAAGAATCGCTCGATCGTGGCCAGGACGCCGGTCTCGGCTGCGGCGACAGCGCGGCAGTCGTGATCACTTCGGCCATGGCGATTTTAGGAATGGAGGCTGATCTACTAACATTCTCTTTGATGAGTTGCATCTACATTCACTCCTGGAAGTCCCAACCAGCAACTCAAGCACAAAGAGTCCCTGATGCTGGACGATCGCCACGACGGCGAGAGGCAGCACGGTACTGATAGCAGACGTGAAGAGTCATGCAAGAACCTCGTACTGGTTGTGCAAAGCTGCGACCGCAGAGACGGTTTCGTTTGCATAGGGGTGCTGGTCTCGGGGATTTAGGTAGATTCACGAATTCAAGGGCACAGCACATTTCGGTTGGTAACGATGTGCGTTCGAGCGCGAGCACTTGCGGAAGCATCGCGGGCTGCGCAAAGAACCGCTTGATCGTCGCGACGTCGCCCGCCTCATCCACTGCGAATAGCGCGGGGGTCGTGACCACTGCCACCATGGAGAATGGAGAGCTCAGTTCTAATACAACACTACTCGATTGAGAGGCTCTAGATTTTGGGAGAAGCGTGCTTTGGGTTACAGAACAACACGCACAGCACGAGAAGCTACACTTGAAAGACAATCACTCATAATATTAACTCCCCATGCCTGTTGAAGGAGAGGTATCGGATAGAGACTTAACTATCTTTCTTTCGACTGGCATCAAAGAAAGGCACTTGTTCGCCAACAGAGACCTATGCTGCCGAGTACTGCACAAGCCTCCGTGGCATGTGCGGCTCCGACTGCAAGAGCCCTGCGGCCATCCGTCTCCTCGTTGCCCATGGCGTCGACTGCAACGAATTGCTCTCGCTCCGGGAGACTCCATTTCGATACGGGTTTCCTCGTCCTCCAGCCGATACTCTACGACGGAAAAAGTCAAGGCGCTCTCACCGCGCCTATAGCGCGTCCATGTCGACGCACGCACTCTCCAAGAAAGCCATCGTTATCAGACAGAACCCTCTCATCGCTGCCAAACACAGGGGCGCGTCGCAATAAATGTCGGTTGCGCGGAGGTCCACGCCGAGCTCGATGAGTCGCGGTGCGACTTGGGTGTCGTTGTTCTCCGTGGCACGGTGAAACGCGCGGGCGTCCCTTATCGTAATGCGCCATGGTCCTGTAAGACATCGATAAGCTCGACCGCGGGATCCTGCGCCGCTGCGCAGCAGAGTGGTGACTCTCAATTTCGATCCGGATGTCCGCTCCCAATTTGAGAGCGACTACTACACAGCAGTCATTACTGCGCACTCCAGACCGGAGCAAATTCGGATCTCTGTGCAACAGGCAAATACTACTTTGACGATTCCGCACCGCTCCATTGGGCCATGAGAAACCGAATGTACGGCTCGCACGGCTGCTGCTATGCCACGGCGCCGTGCTGACCTCTTGCTATGCACTGGCCCCAGCCTACTAAGCGGGCAGGAGCAAGCGTTTGGTAGCGCGCAACTCGAGCTGATTGATCTGCTGATGAAGTATGGCGCCGACTTATATCTTTAGGACGCATGGGGTCGTACTCCTATGAACCTTTTGCGGAAGATCGACTACGCAGCCGAGTGGATTTTGAACAACGGCCAGGGAGGAGACGAGCACTATAAAGTGGACGGCAGTCCTCCCACCCGTAAATATTTTGTTTGAGCGTGAATAGCCGGACGAGAACGACCGAATGAGCTGGTGGTGAACCATTATCATCCAAAACGTCTCGGATTAGGACGCCGCCGACCCTGAGTCTCCGCAAGTGTCTTGCGCGACCAGACCGACTGCATCAACGATTTCACCAGCTGACTCCACATTACCCACTCACCCTCATCTACAGTCTCCAGAGCATGTCCGTTAGCAAAAGATTTTTCTATGATTGATGAGACTCATCACAAGAGATACTTTTTAATTGGATAGAAGACTGTATCATTATGCATTTTCAATAACGACTCTGCATCATCCATGAGACTGGCGGGTGGCGAACACCCAGCTCAGTTTAACTCCACAGTGCTGAATGTACGGATCGAAGTCTCGACACGTCCCTTCTGAACTGCTGAACTGTAGCTCTTCAGTTTTCGGATTCGCATTCGTTCACACGTTTCCTAACATTTACTTATCCATGTTCAAAAACCACTCTATTCCACCTCCATCCCGGTCGTCCACACCCAAGTCTCATTGTGGTTTTTGAGAATGGCAACAATTCACATGGACTTTACGGTACGGTACAGTACCTTTTTCGTCAGCCAGGCGCGACTTCCATCACAGAGACCAGGCAACTGGCAGCGACAAATGGTGAGCTCCTCTTCTTTTTCCTTCTCTCTCGCTCACTGACCGGGACGGATGCCCAGGCCTTGCACAGTTTGACGAAAGCGCCAAACGCACAGGCTGTGCTTGCGTCCGACCATCTTTGTCGTTCAATCGATTCTGCATGGACCTGTCCAACGTGTCAACACGCGGCCTCGCTTCTCTATAGAATTACTACTTAGTCTTCCGATTGCCCGCAGCTACTGACGCAGTAAGCAGCATGGCGTCGCTGCCGCGGTGGCGAGACGCGCACAGCTTGCGCAGGAGACGGCGGCGCGTCGGCGTCGGCGTCGGCGTCCGTGCCGCCTTTCTCGTAATCGGTGCGCTCGCTGCATGGACGACCGAGTATGCGGTGGCACAGGAGGGGCCAGGCCGCGTCGTAGCCGCCGCCACCAGTGCACTGGAGATGGATGTACTCACGACGCAGTGCAGCGGTGTGTGCTCACGTGTGCCCGGTGCGGCCGTGTGTCTCGGTATCGACGTGGACCAGGCAAAATGTCAAGCTTCGCACCAGTCGCAACGTATCACGTGTCAGCCGATGACCGCAATTACCTCAGCCCTCTGTGTCGCGCCGTCCGACATGACGCGCTGGACGCTGCTGCTGACGAATGACGCCGAGCAATTGGCACTCGCCACGCGCGGCGTCGCAATCGACAGTGATCTCCAAAACGCGGTTGTGCTCAGCGCCAGTGAGGTCAACGTGATCAACAACTTTGCACTGCCGCTCGTCACCACACAGCTCACGATCCAGTCGGTAGCCACTGAAGGATCGACCAAGCTGCCGCTATCGATTCCATCCAGTGTGCTGGCCAGTTGGCAGTCGCTCGAGCGACTTGTGATGCGAAACCTCGATCTCTCGACGGTCACGACGCTGCCAGCGTTCCCCAAGCTCGGCTCCTTGTAAGGATCTTTGCTGCTTTCCCGTTGCTCTCCTATGGTGCTCACAGTGAAACTTATTTGATAGAATTGCCTCCAATTGTCGCCTTCAAACGTGGGCTACGGGTGCCACGCCCGCGCTCTCCACTCTGTACGTAAGCTCTTCATCTTCTGATCCATGCAACGAAAAACTCATGTCTCGTGCTCCAGAGATCTATCCTCCAACGAGCTCACCAGTCTTCCGAACGGCTCGCTTCCTCTCTCCCTCAATGTCTTGTACGTGGTATTCATCCTCCTCTCTCTCTCTACCCTTCTCATGCCCTCACTTTCTGGATATGGTAGAAATGTGTCCAGTAACAACCTCGTCGAGTTTCCGGTCGATATTCCGTCCCTTACCAGTCTGTCCAAACTGTACGATCTCACTTATGATCATCCTATTGATCTAGCAGAGATTTTAATGGGTGGCGTAATTGATTTCAGATCTGTCTCCAAAAACAACCTCGCGTCGCTGACCGCGTTCCCCAAACTTCCAGCGCTCCAAGAGCTGTAGGTTCAAGTCCCCTGCATAGGATTCTCCACTTCCAGCGGATCCTAACTCTCTTTGTGGCTATAGTTATTTATCCTCGGCCAGTCTCTTGGCCGTGCCGGGTGGCATTGCCAACCTCCCCGCGTTGCAAGTGCTCGATCTGTCCAACAACAATTTTGCAACCGCGATGACCAACGCCTTTCCTGCTTCGCTCAACAGTTTGTAGGTCCACTCTCACGGAAGGTGGCTTATCTCCAGACTGACAAATGAGATACTTATCTAGAAAACTCCGCAACTGCAATCTGAAAATGCTGCCTGGCGACTTTGGCATCGAGAAGACGTGGGAGCTCGTGTACGTTTCTGTCGGCCGTTCTAATCGCTATCCAAAACGAGGTTTCACTGATCTAACTTTTGTTTTAAAATAGCGATCTAAGTGAAAATCCATTCTCAGACAATGCGTTCGCCGGCGTCAAGTTCCGCGTTGACGACCTGTAAGTTTGTCTTCGATCCTTGGAATTATAATTTATTGCGAAACTGAGAATTGATTTCTGGAATCGTAGCATGCTCGACCAAGTCCAACTCACCTCAATCTCGCCAAATCTCAAGACCTGGGCCGTCGGCAACAAACTGTATGTCCATGCTATGCAGAGATCTTTAGCGGTCCACTCACTCTATTGGTCTGGCTTAGGTCGCTTTCACGAAACGCACTGGGTGCTGTAGATGCAGACAGTCTGCCACGCGACATTGCCGACCTGTACGTACCTCTTTCTCTTTCCATTGCTTAGATCTGTATCACTAAGAATTCCATGTCGCTAGTGGCCTCGCCGATTGCTCTCTCACTGAAATCCCACTCAACCTACCATCTCTACAACGGCTCACCATCCTGTACGTCTCTCCTGACCTCATTCTATTCGGATCAGAACTAACGTAAAATGTTTGTGAAGCGATCTCTCGGAGAATCAATTAGGCGCTGTCTTCAAGAACTCGCTCCCCACGACCCTGACCGAACTGTGCGTTGACCTCCACCCTTCTCTTGCTTGAGTACAATCTCATCTTCTTCTGTAGTTCTCTGGCCAATTGCCAGCTCAGAGAAATGCCCCAAGACGTCGATGCTATGAACACCACGCTTCAGAAACTGTAAGCCAACCAATTATAATTGGATGAAAGAAGGGGTATCCCGTTCACTGACCCATTATGATGTGTTTTTGTCTAGTGACGTGAGTGGCAACAATCTCACCGACGCTGCACTCCAAGGTTTCACCAACCTTCGTCAGCTGTGAGCATTTACATGTATCTGGTGTAAAAGTGATTCGTGATCTAACCAAACGGTGTTTATCCCCTTCTTAGAAATCTACGCAACAACTCGCTGACGTCGATCCCCGCATCAGTGTTTACCATGACCAGCCTCTCGTCGCTGTACGTTCTTCTTTAGTCCCCTCTGCAGATCCAGAACATTGTTGTAGAAACAGTCTCTTCTCTATTCCTTCTCGTAGTGATCTCCGTGGAAATCCGATCACCAACCTTCGTCTCACCGACGCCCAAATCACGTTTCTCTCGACCCAGCTCCTCCAGTTCAAAATCGACCCGCGTGCGTTCGCTGTCCCCGGCAAGTGCATCGAGTCTCTTCTCTTACGTGGCACCTACACGCTCTGCACGAAGGCTGTCCCGACCACGACACCCGCACCCAATCTCTCTCCTCGCCCATCAGGAGCAACCACGCCCTCCCCGATTCCGCAGACCACGTTGGCGAAAACCGCGTCCAACTCGACGCTCAACATCATTCTTGGCTGTGCTGTGTTTCTCGTGATGGTCGTCTCGGTGCTCGTGGCCCGCATGCCGCCGCGGCACACGGGCGTCACCAGTGAATTTTATGATCCCATGGACACTGGCAACAGTCGGTACGGCCCACTGGATATGTGGGACGACCCCGACCTCCTCTGCTGGCGCGTCGACATTCTCGACATTGAGCTGGTCATGCAAATCGGCATTGGCGCCAACAGCGTGCTCTGGCTCGCGCGATACCAGACTGATACGGTCGTGGTCAAGCGGCTCTACTACAAGCGCACGGACCTGCGGGCGTTTGAGCGGTTTGTCGACGAGATCAAGTTTCTCGGGCGATTGGTGCATGAGAATATCGTGCAGTTTATTGGCGTTTCGTGGACCAGCGAGTCGGACCTTCAGATGCTGCTCGAGTTTATGGCGAATGGCGATCTCCACAAGCACTTGCTGACGACACGGGCGAACGAAAGTGCACGCGTCTGGAGTGCCCGCAAGATCCGCATTGCCATGGACGTTGCACGGGCCTTGACCTATCTGCATGCCCAGAATCCTGTGCAGCTCCATCGCGATCTGCGGTCGCACCACGTGTTGCTGGACGAAGCGTACACGGCCAAACTTACGGACTTTGGCTTGTGTCGCCATCGCATCGACGACCTCGATGTCTTGGCGGTCGGGGGGAACGGGAGTCGCTCGATCGCCCCCGAAGTGCTGTCGGGCCGTGGCGCCCACGGCCGCGCCGTCGATATGTATGCGTTTGGCGTGATCCTCGCCGAGCTCGACAGTCACGAATTGCCGTTCTCGGACATTACGCTGTCGAGCGGTGCACCATTGAGCGAGGTTGCGATGCTCGAGCTGCTGAGTACAGGGGCCTTGCAGCCGACAGTGTCGTCCAACTGCCCCACGGACATTGCGCTGTTGATCCTCGACTGCCTTACGTTTGATGCCAACCGACGGCCGACGGCTGGCGTGGCGTTGCGGCGGTTGGAGGTCGTGCTCGAGTCGTTCGAGGCACGGGACAGTGCCAGTCTGACTGATGGGGCTTTGCGGCATGTCGACGATGCGTACATTGATTACTTTGATGAGAAACAGGAAGACGATGATGACGATGATGACGACAATGCGATGTACGGCATTTAGTAGACAGGACCACCGATGAGGTGGTGGCTGTTAGGAGAAGAGAACGATACAAACCGTGAACATTGGAATTCACGGGATCTAATCCATTAATTGAGCTCTTCCCATGTAGCCATCTGTCACGTGTCGTTGCTTTTATATCAGTATATTGTTGCAGTTTGGATTCAAATCTACTGATATGTGATAGACGTATGGCGCACCGAAGGAGTGGGTCGGTGGAAAAGCGTGTCCTTTCGTTGACCTCATCGTCAAAAACAGAAAGAGCTTCAAACGCAGAAGCACCACCGTGTCTACCCCCTAGTTCAGTTTCTCCAGCGGCCGCTTCCAGTATGGCCGAGTCGGAGGTTGATTTTTCGTACCGCCACCTCAGCGACGCCGACGAGCCGAGGAGCCTTGCGTCGCGCCTCCAAGACGAGCCGGGCGACGAGTCACACGTGACAGTCGTCACGCACACCAGCGAGCTCAGCACGCCCCACTCGAGTCTTCTACTGCCCGAGCAGTCGGCCTCCAGCTATACACTCGATGCAGCTCATGGGCAACACGTGAGTGAGGACAAGGAGCCGCATGACTGGGCCTCTGAGGAAGGCACACGCCACGGCGTCGGTCGACTCATGCGCCGCCCAACATTTGGTTCCATGCGTCGCGACAGCCAGCGCGTACGCCAGCGCGTTGAGGTGCCGGCATTGCTTACCAGCACCGCGCCGAGTAATCTATCGCCCGTGCGACGGGGCTCTATCTCCACCGCCCAGGTCGTGCTCACGCCCTTGTCAACGACGCCATCGCCCATTCGCAAGCTCCCGGCGACAGCGACAGCGTCTAAATCGACACTCCATGGCAAAGACATTGGGCACTTTGTATCTATCGGTTCGATCGACCAGATCGCGCGCAACTCGAATTCGGTCGACTGGTCTGAGAGCATGGCGGTACCGGACCAGCCGGACCTGCTCTCGCTCATGGACCCGTACTACGATCTCACCAACACCAAGCTTGCACGAATTTTTGGTCAATTCGGCCCTGACGGTAGGGAGTCTATATAGAGGTGGTTTGTATACCCAGTGACTGAACATGGAGTACTGTAGAAGGGGGTACGGTGAGTTACGAAGGCTTTCGCAAAGGGCTCGAAGCCATGGGCATTGTGTGCGGCGACGACGACGAGTTCCAATCGTTCATCCACAAAGTCGACGAAGACCACAGCGGTCGTATTTCGTTCACCGAGTTCCAACAAGCGATCCAAGAAATCAAATTGGCCCAGCTCTTTCGCGAGGACTTTGTGCGGGATATGGCCACGGACTTTGCCCCCAGTATGCGTGTCGATGCAAGACTCGGGTCGATCGAGTACTCGCCCGACCGCATCCGCAGTGTGTACCCCATTGTCAACGACGAGAAGTTTATCTACTCGAAGAAACCGAGCTGGGCCGCCGTGCGGTGGATCAACGTCGAAGGCTGCGATCCCCTCTTGATTCGTCGGCTCTCGGTCCGCTACCGGCTTCATCCCCTCGCAGTTGAAGACGCCTTGGACGTCGACCGCGAGCGACCCAAGTACGAGAAATACGACGAGCACTCGTCGCTGATTTTGCATACCGTGCGGCCCGTTGACATGGCCAAACTCCGTCAGTACCAGCGCATGTATCGGAATTCGCTCTACGACCGCAATGAAGGGCCGTCGCAATTTGAGCTCATGGACAAGCGCGAGCTCGAAGATCGTTTGTTTGACTTGCGCATTGGCATGGTCATGACTAATCCAGAGCAGCTTAGTATCTACATGCTCAAAGATGTGCTCATCAGTGTCCAGGAGCAAACGAGTGCATTGTGGGGGGTGATCAAAGCCCGGCTCGATACATCCTACTCCAAGATTCGCCAGAACTGTGCGCCGTTTCTCGCGTATACGATCGTCGATGCGTGCGTCGACGACCTCACGCCGATTATCCACACACTCGGCGCCAAGCTCATGATGCTCGAGCGATTGTTGACGCTCGACCCCAACCGCTTTGACGTCTCGCGGCTCCACCACTGCGCCAAGCAAATCAAAGGGCTCAAGCGCCTCTGCAAACCACTCAATGAAGTCGTACTCCAAATGTCCGAGTCGAATGATTTCTCCGGGGATATTTTACGGTACTTTCGCGATGTCCAAGATCATATTGCCATCGTCCAAGACGACTGCGACAAGCACTTGGACGCCTGCAAATCGTTGGTCGACGAAGTCCACAACATTCGCGCGGGGCAGCAGAACGACGTGAGCTATTTGCTGACACTGGTCGCGGCGATTTTCCTGCCGGCGCAGTTCCTCACGGGTCTCTACGGCATGAACTTTGAGGTCATGCCCGAGCTCAAGTACCAGTACGGCTACCTGGTGTGGTGGATCGTCACGCTCGGGCTGGCGTCGTTGACTGTTGTCTACTTCCACATGAAGCGGTGGTTGTAGCTGCTGGCATTCTGGTAAATCAGTAGGTTAGTAGATGTGGTAAATCAGTGGATTTGAATGGACTCGCGTTCAGAGAAAGCCAGTACAGTTCTGAATTGTGACGTGCTGTACTTGAAATTTGTATGGTGTGATGGGGTTGGAGCGGACAGATGGTATGGACTGGGCGGGTCGGAGGTGTTGGACGGGTTTGGACACGAGGTCAAAGGACAACCCATATTTTGGTCGCCACTTGATCGCGTTCCTTTATGGACACGTGGAAAGGTTCATGGTGGACGATTGAAGTGGCGAGTTGTTGGTGATGGATCTCCGGAATTGTTTGATCCCAATAGACGGGTCGCTTGTCGTCGAAGTTTTAGACACCTTGCTACAAAAGAGGAAGAACACTGAAAGACACGATAAACCAGCGCAACAATCACCATAGAGTAGTGTTGGCAATACCTACAGTACGGTGCTCTCTCTGCCACCAGCAACGAGGTGCCGTCAGCCAACCCGACATGCGCTAAAATAGGATTGGTAGCCACGTCACTCTCTCGAGATTGAACCTCCACTTCGGAGGTGTCGTCGTGCGCATCATCGCCTCCTGATCCCACCGTAATCTCTATACACGATATATTTTTGATTTCTTTTACAACAGACGATTAAAAATCCGTCAATCAATTCAGCGTCACATCAATTTCGCACTCAAGTCGACCGTGTTTTCAAACCATGTTTAGTCGTCACACCATCTGGATCACAACGTGTTCTGGTTCCACGTCGGCTCGTCGGCTCCCCTCCGCTCCCCTCCGCTCCCCTCCGCTCCGCTCCTCAAACCCTCTCGCTCTCGAGGTCCGGTGGTCCGCCTTCCCTCCCATTCCGACTTTCACCTCGAACGGAAACCTTCCGAAGCATATACACCGCCGACCATGCTTGCCTCGCTCGCTCGCCGCGGACTCCGCGCCACCGCCAGTGCCACTCCGCGCCCGCATCTGCGCCCACGCTCCACCGCGGCAGCGTCTCTCGCGGCCTCCTGGGAGCGACCCTTCCCGTCCATTTTGGTGCGTCTCTCACGTTTCTTGCTCACTCCAAATTTGCCGTTTCTCTAAACTCGTTTTCGATTAGATTTCGGAGAATGACATCTCGGCCCAAGGCTCGTTTGCCGAAGCGCAAGCCAACTATCTACTGCCCGACAAGCAGGTCGTGAAGGAACTTGATGCGCTGCTGCACGCCAAGAAGATGGGCATCGTCGCGCATTTTTACATGGACCCCGAACTGCAAGGCGTGCTGTCATCGCTCTCGTGGCCGCACACGTGCATTGCCGACTCGCTGGCGATGGGCGAAGCCGCTGCCAAGATGGCGGCCAAAGGCATCCAGTCGGTTGCCGTGTTGGGTGTCGATTTCATGTCGGAAAGCGTGCGCGCGAATTTAGACTCGAATGGGTTCTCCCACATTCCAGTCTACCGCCTGACCGAGCAGAAGATTGGCTGCAGTCTTGCCGAGTCGGCTGAAAAGCAGGCGTACGTTGCGTACCTCCAGAAGGCCGCGAAGACGCCCAACAGTCTTCACGTGGTCTACATCAATACGTCGCTCCGGAGCAAAGCGTATGCCCACGACATTATCCCCACGATCACGTGCACGTCGTCGAACGTCGTGCAGACCATCCTTCAGGCGTTTGCCCAAGTACCGGACATCACAGTGTGGTATGGCCCCGACACCTACATGGGTGAGAACTTGGAGCAAATGTTTCAGCACATTGCGCAGCTCCCCGACGATCAGATCCGCGAGATCCATCCGGCCCACAACCGCAAGACCATTGCCCAACTACTCACGCGCTTTGATTATTTCAAAGAAGGCAACTGCGTCGTGCATCACATGTTTGGCGACAAGGTGACACACCGCGTGCGCGACGAGTACAGTGATGCTTACCACACGGCGCATTTTGAAGTGCCGGGCGAAATGTTTACGCTCGCCATGGAGGCGCAGAACGAAGACCGCGGTGTGGTCGGCTCGACGTCCAATATCCTCAACTTCATTAAGGCCAAGACCAACGAGGCGGTCCAGAACCAATCGACCGAACGACTCCAATTTGTTCTTGGCACCGAAGCCGGCATGATCACAGCAATTGTACGGGGCGTGCAGGAGACACTGCGCGCACAGCCTGGCGGTAAGAAACCCGAAGTCGAGATTATCTTTCCGGTGTCCGCCGATGCGGTCACAACCGAAGGCGAGGAATTGGTACCGGGTGTCGCGGGTGGCGAAGGCTGCTCAACGGCCGGCGGCTGTGCGACCTGTCCGTTCATGAAGATGAACGACATTGACGCGCTGTTTTCCGTGGTCGAAAAGGCCTCGTCGGTGGCCCCGGAAGGCTCGGATCCCATGGCGAATTTCCACCCGCAAAAGTACAGCGAACTGATTTCGGGCCAGTCGATCTCGTCGGTCGGCGTGCACCCGATTCTCCACATGAAAGCGCTTATGGAAGGCCGTGTGCTGTCAGCGGCATTGGTCAAGGATATCCAGAACCGGAAGCCAGGCATGGGCTGCCCCGAAGCGCGCAAGTAAGTCGGGTGGAGTAGAGGGAAAGAGAGACCTTAATATGCATTTTATATAGAGGATTCATGATGTTGCATCGAGTGATCATCCATAGCTGGTTGCAATTGACGGACTGATGACGAAGATGATGACGCACAGAGGAAGAGTGCTTCTAAGAACGACGCGTCCGTTATGAGTTTTCTAGGTTCACACAGATATAAAAGCCCCAGGACGTTTGATACGGGACGTTACAAGTAACACACGACCCTTCGCAGCTGAGGTGGCGATGGTTAGCGTGCGGCGTTTAACGCCATTGGAAGCGCGTACATGGCAACGGGCTAAACAGCGTGTTAAAAATCCGCGACGACCATGGCCGACGACAAGGAATCCAAAGACTCGCTGGATGTGGCAGCAGAAGCCGCGGCGTAAGTGTATTACGCCTGGACCCGCCCACTTGCTATGAAGCAGTTCTCACGGATTTGCTGTATGGCATCAACTATAGGCCGCGGAGAATGAAAGCTCCACCGAAAGGACCTCCACCCGAAGCAAAGGACGGCAGCGATGCAAAGGTGCACTCTCAGCGCCCTCCTTTGATAGCTGCATCTCTGTTGCTAATGTGATGATAATCGAATTAGATCGAAGACGGTGGTGAAAAGAAAAAGAAGAAAGCTCTTCCACCGCCTGGGAACCCGCCACCACAAGGCGCAACGTCCGCAGTCGCAGCCGTGCGCGCAAAGTCATCCCTTCCACCACCGAATGGCCCTCCACCGACTGGAGCGGCGCCGAGTGCATCGGTCGCCAAGATCCGAGGAGCCGCGCGTCCGCCGTCGGGCACTCCACCCGGTGCAAAACCCATTGGCGCTCCACCGAGTGGCGCTCCTCCACAGAAGGTACCTCCCTCGAAAAGCGATGCAAAGACGACTGGTGAGACCGATAGCGATGCAGCAAACAGCAATGGTTCAGCTGCAAAAGAAATCGCAACACCGAGATCAGCGGACCGACCCGAGCCCAAGAAAGTCATGCGACCTCCGAGTGCGAGCAGTTCTGGTCCATCGAATCCTTTGGTCACAGCCGAGAGCAAACCCACAACACGAAGTACAGCACCCGCGTCCAAGCCCACGGCACCAGTCGTTGCCAAAGCACTGGTGGATGTATCGGGTGGTGCAAGCGAAGACGACGCGATTGCCTCGGCACCGTTCTCTTCTACTGTAAAAGAAAAGTCGCCGCCAAAGATCAAGCTATCATCGGCGGCGTCCCAGCCCAGCATGATGATGCGTCCGACGACGGCGTCGAATCCGTCCATGCTCTCGGGCTTTGCTGGCCCGTCGACTACGGCGTCATCATCCAAGCCGACCACTGTGAAGAAGAGCACGCTTGATGTTCTTAACGATACGAGCGCGGCCATCAATCGGGGGACTCGGAATGCACCGGCGCCGAGAGAGGCGGACGATTCGGATCGTCCATCGACACCCGCGGCGGCGTCTGCCGCGGGACGCGGTCGGGCAGTGCCCCTCAGTGGCTCGTCTCGACCGAACGTGCCCGAAGACGAAATCGTGTTGGTCAAGAAAGAAGAGTTTAAGAAAGATGAGATTCCAGCGGAACTGAAGTCAGGACAGAACACGACGAGTCTTGAGGATTCGACTGACGAGATTGAAGAAATTCCATTTCTGGACGAAGCGAAACCGGAACCAAAAGCCAAACTGGACAATCGGCGTCCTACTATTGGTCACAACGCGCGGGATGACGATCCAGAGATTATCATTGAGACAAAGCCAACGGGTCCATCAAAGCCCAAGTCGGCCGCCGAGGCCAAATCCAAACCGACTGGGAACGGTAACGGTAACGGGAGCGAGCACAAACCAGGTAACAATGATGAGGCGCTGCTCGAGAAAGCCACACCGAAAGACGCAGAGACAGAGGACGTGTACAACGAGCTCCGCAAGCTCAAGCGCAACAGCATCACCGATGACGACGCACGCAGCGACCGTGAGACCGATAATTCTCCACGTGATCGAGAGTCCAAGTACCAACGCGACTCGGCCGACGGCCATGAGCATGAGACTGAGAATGATGCCAAAGACGACGACGGCGGCAGTCCACGCAGTGTAAGCAGCAGTCGTGACAAGCGGGAGCGACGTCGCGACAAGCGCCGCCACAAGCACGACGACGAGCCCAAAAAAATCCAAGCACAGGTGCGATATCTATGAGTGCTGTAGCATCAGCTGTGAATCTCTAACTCTGTCATGTAATGGGTAGTTTTTCAACCCCAAGAGCGTGCCGTTCATGCCGGACCAGCTTCTTGATTTCGTCAAGCGGCCGCTCGAGTGTGGACGTGGCAACATCATCAAGTGCTTTATCGAGCGGAACGAGCAGAACAAACTCGCACCGGTGTTTACACTCCTCCTAGAGGTCAACAGCGTGAGCGGCCGGCCGATCATGTACGCCAAGAAAAAAGGCACGAGCCGCATTACATCGCACTATGTCATTTCGCTCAACAAGGAGGACTTGAACCTATCGCGCACGATTCGAAGCCACCAGTACATTGGCAAGCTCCGCTCGTCGACGAGTATGATGGAGTACTGTCTCTACGACCAAGGCGATAACCCAGAAGACCTGGATTCTGATTGTGAGGTTGATGATGAACTGCGCAAGAGTATCCGCGCTGAGCTCGCGGTCGTGCGTTTCCACAACACCAAAAAGGTATGTATTTCACCCCAGAGGGAAAGTTAAGTAAGGGAATCTCACGGTCTTATGTGCGTAGGCTTATGCGAGGAAGATGGAGGCGGTGATCCCTGCGATCGTCGAGAATGGCACGGCGTATTTGGACTGGCGACCGATCTCGCGCGACCAAATGATGGAAGAACACATGCGCGCCATTACGTCGACCGTACGTTAGTGGAGTGGAATTGAGATGGGATAATGATCTTCTCACGGCTATGGGCATATAACAGGGCGGACAGAATGTGCTCGACACGCAAAACTTTACGTTCATGCACAAGCGCGAGACCAAGTACGATCCGCTGTCGTCGTGCATTGTCGACTTTCGCAGCCGTGCGACCTGCACATCCGTGAAGAACTTTCAGCTCGTGCATTCCGAGCCCACGAACGACGAAATGCGCGAGCGGTACCGCAAACTCCATCCCGACTATGTGTTTGAAGACGAAGGCACTGTGAGTCTGCCGCAAGAGCACGTGCTGTTGCAGCTTGGGAAGGTCGGCAAGCACTGCTTCAATATGGATTTCCAGTACCCGCTGTCCATGCTCCAGGCGTTTGCGATCTGCCTCGCGCGGTTTGATTCCAACCAGCGGTAGGCCAAGACCAAGAGTTCCGCCTAAACCTCCTCGTCAAGAGGAGATCAGCAATAATGGCTGATGAGACAGAGTGAGGAGAGTTCGAGAGAGAGATACGAGGGCTGTTCATAGTCAAGGAAGGCTGTGTTGAATAGACAGGACAAATGAAACTGGGTGAAGGCATTCTGTCGACGAAGGATCATGACTGTAATGGCGCATGGGACGGGCGATATCGTTCTTGTGGCTGCCACAAGTATGCGTGATCAACAAACCACATGTTGCTATCTATTTGGAAGGGATATTCAAAGATAGAGGTACTGAATCAGATGCGATGGGTTACACAACGTTGGATTCGTTTGCGTAGTGGAGCCATCTGGTTCAGAGCATTAAAAATAAAAGGTTGAAGTGGTGACTCGGGTCATGGAATTAGCCAACAAACCCTCATATTTGAATGCTTCTTTCAAGTTACAATACAATCTTTACCGTAATACGGTCCTTTTATACCATTCATGAACCCTACAAACGAATATGAGCTCTTCCCGACGGTCTCTGATCTTCCCCTTCCACGCTGTCAGGTTTTGCTTTGTGTCTCTTCTCGAAACAATCAGTGAACTCGTGACTGATGGTCGCGGTTGGTCTCTGTTGAAACCACGAGACTCTTCCTCTCTATCCTTCCTCTCTCTATCCGTTCATTCTTCGACTCGCCACCCGTCACCTTCACCCATTCTATTCGCATGGGCAGCTCCTCCAAGGAAAAGGCGCCGCTGCTCAAGCCGCTGGCGGTTGCCAAGCCGCGCGCCGAGCCCCCTGTTGACGTACGCTCGGAATTTTTCCAGCTCACGTCCATGGCGCTGCAAGTCAGCCTCTCGACCTTTGCACGCATTGCGCTCACATCCATTGACAGTGCGTTCCTCGGTCATTTGGGCACCAAAGAACTCGCGGCGTCGTCGCTCGCGTCAATCTGGACCGGTGTCCCGCTCTCAGGCGTCTGGGCCGGGGCTTCGGCACTCATTACGCTCTGCGGCCAAGCGTGGGGCGCCAAAAATGGCGAGCTCACGGGCCTCTGGCTGCAAATGGGCTTGGTGATTACCGCCATCCTGGCGATTCCCGTCTTCATTTGGTTTTGGTGCGTCGGCTTCGTGCTCGAGTCGTCGACCGAAGACGTTGAGGTGGTCCGGCTCGGCATTCGCTTTGCTCGCATCCTGTCGTTTTCGATTTTTCCGGCCTTGATGTATGCCTGCGTGCGGCTCTACTTTCAATCCATGGGAATCATGGCGCCCACGACCGTCGTCGGTACGCTCTCGATTGGTGTCGCGATCGCGGCTAATTATGTGTTTATCTATGGCGCATTTGGCTGGAGCGGACTGGGATTTGACGGCTCGCCGCTCTCAACCGTTGTGGCGTCGTGGTTCCAGCCCATTGCCCTCATTTCGTACTGTATCCTCTGGAAGAAGATGCATCTCCAAGCCTGGGGCGGCTGGAATTTCAAGGCGTTTACCCCCGACCGCATCAAGACTTACCTCAGCATTGCCGGTCCAGTCGCTGGTAATAGTCTGGTCTCGAACCTCGCGAACTCGGGCATTTCGCTGGTCGCCGCCAAGCTCGGTTCCGACATTATCGCCGCGAACGCCGTGATCTCGGGCTTGTGGGGTTTGCTGTGGGCCCTCTTTTGGGGCTTTGGCTGTGCGACCCAAGTGCGCGTCGCCAATCACCTCGGCGCGAACCGTCCGAACGCTGCCAAGAAGCTTGCGGTCTTAGGTATGGTCTGCACTGTCATCTGCGTCATCGTACTCGCGGCCGTGACCGTGCTCATGCGGCACCGCGTGTTTTACCTCTACACGAGCGACGACCGTTTGCTCAACTTGTGTCTGCTCGTGCAGCCGATTTTCATTACGGGCTTTATGATCGAATCCATGGAAATGCTCATGGCGTCGGTGCTCACGGCCATGGGCGAAGTCAAAGTCACGGCCTGGACCAGCACGATTACGATCTGGTGTGTCGAACTGCCGATTGCCTACATTGGTGCGGTCACGTTGGGGTATGGCTTTCCAATGCTCTGGTATGCGATTGTGATTGTGGAGATTATCAAGTTTACGATCTACGCCTATACGCTGTCGCGCATTGACTGGGGGTTCATGGCCCAGCGCGCCGCCGATACCATGGAGCGCACGGGCGAAGACGAAGATGAAGTCGAAGAAGAAGCGTTCCACGTCGCACTGTCGGAAGCCGGGAATACGCCGGTTGGATTCCCTACGGTCTTGCGGTCGCCGGCGACGCCACTGCTGACGCCGACGAGTCGGCCGGCCATGTGGGACGACCGCCGTCGTGGCAGTGCTTCACAAGGGACCAGTCCACGCAATAGCCGCTCGAGTTCTTTCAACGTGGTGTAGACGAATCCGCTATTCATACAAAAATTGTGAAGGAAAAAGTGTACCCATGTATCACCCAACGTATCTGATCCTTTCGGCGAAATGTAGCCATGTTGATTCGTCTAACCTACTGTATTGGAACTCCTAACTACTGGTGCTGACGTCGGGCTCTCGCTCGGCGACGCGGCAGCATGGACAGTAACCGAGCTTGAGGTATTCGAACTCAAAGTCTTCTTCGTGGAAAAAGCGGCGGCAGTGCGGCGAGTAGTGGATCTTGATCTCGGGAATCATGTTCTTAAAAAACCGGTACCGCAACGCTTTCGTCGGGTACTTGACAATGAAAATGTCGCTGGGCTTGAGCGCCAGTAAGACCCGCTCGTCGACTAATACCACACGGTACTGCGGCACGCCCGAGCGGTGGCCTGTGCCAGAACCGAACGTCGCTTGCTTGTTGAGTGCCTGTTCAAACAAATCGCCACTGCCGGGACGATCGCCGCGACTCGTGTGGAGGCCACCATTAGTGTTTTCATCATCGTCGTCGGTCATCTTGAGCGACTGGGACGCCCCGGAATCACTCTCTCGCCAGCCGCCGTCACGGTTCTTGCTGTCGGCCATTGCGTTGGCACTAGGATGCGTCAGCAGCATGGTCTCAGCCTCGGTGTCCGTGATGCCAGGCTACATGCAACCACCAAGTCAGTTTAAAAGACTTCATCGTCAGGAACCTATGAGAAAACGCACCACTGGTTGAAATTCGACGAGCGGCAAAGTGTCAAACGACACAAACGACCGGACAAACGGATGCCCCGAATTGACACAGACGTCGCCGTTCCTATTGGGATTGAGGAGTGGATTGGTCGTGCCCGAGCGGTAGTCGACCGGCAAGAGCTCCTCTTTGTCCGAGTACGGTTTGACCTGGAGAGTCATTGAGGTGATCTCAACTTGCTGCTGCCACTCGCTTCGCAACTTCATTTGCAGCAGCTTTTCAAACGCTTGGCGCGCGAGCTTGAACGCCTCGAGCTGCACGGCGTGGTGACCCAGCGTAAAATAGATGTTTCCCAGCGACACGCCGCGCGGCGGCTTGCTGGTCTTGGTGAGTTTGTTAAGGAGAAAGCGCGCCGAGTGAAAGAGCGCTTCAGGGAGCAATGTCGTGAACGGCTCGTCCGTGTAAGCATAGACCATGGCGTAAGCCCAGTACAGTTCCGAGAGCCACTCGCTCTCCATCGCCGTCGCGACGACCGCCTGGTCGTGTGCGCTCATCTCGTCCGGGGTGGTGGCTGTGAGCAGACGGAGCGTCTGGTCGCAGAGCCGCCAGTGGTAAAACGATGCGTCTTGGAACCGCCGCTCGGTCACGGCGTTGTGAATGAGCTGCCACAATAGCACGACGCACTGGTCGGGCCGCACGGCGCGCGTGTACGCGTCCAACGCATCGTCAAAGCGGTCCTGGGTGACCAGCCACTCGGCGTACGGTACATACACTTCTTCGGGCTTGTGCACACGGTCCTTGTGTTTCTGCGCGAGCCGCACGGCTTCTTCCCACTCGTGGAGGCGAATGTGCATCTTAAGGAGCGCGTCAAAGTCGCCCATTTTGAGGTACACGTCGCGCGCATACTTGATCTTGTCGGCCTGGAGAAAGTACGTTGCACACTGCGCGAGGATTTTGGTCTCACTGGCATCGAGCTTGTGGACAATCTCGAGCAAATCTTCAAACCAGCCGCGGGCGCCCATGATCTCGACGGCCTTGAGGACGTTGCCGCTCGCGCTATACATCTCGGCGGCCGCACGCCAGTCCTGGACCTCCTCGGCCCACTTGGCTTGGTCCTGTACCAGCTGCTTGATATCGACAATCTTGCTTTGGGCCGCGAATTTCTTCGCGTCGTCCCACATGCGCAAGTCCGCAAACATCTTGATCGCCGTATGGGCTTCGTTGTGCTCGGCATAGGTCCGCGCCGCGAGTGGAAACTTGCCTTGGTACGCCATGATCTCGGCTTGGAGGAGCGCTTTGACTTTACGGACCGTGTCGGGGTCACTGGCAGTATCGTTCTGTCGGAGCTGCTGCTTTTTGCGCTGCTCGAGGGCGTTAACAAGCTCAATAAACCGCACGTCACGCACGCGGATAAACGCCTTGCGGGCAATCTCAAAGTCCATGGCCTTGAGGGCTTCCCACGCCAATAGCCGCCAATCGGCTTCGGTCACGCCGAGACACGAGACATGGTAGGCCTTTGCAAACTCGTTTTGCTCGAGGTACCGATAGAGCGGCGCTGACTGCGGGACGTCAATGGTCTGGACCGCAAGCGAGTTGAGGCAAAACACTTTCGAGCCTGTAAAGCCCACGACAAAGCCCTGCATGCGCTGGGCGTGGACGGGAAATAAACCTGTCTTGATCTTGAGCTGGTTGTTGCCCGCAAAGCAGAGCATGTCTTCAAACTCGGTGTTCCACGCGACGCTGTTGGCATCGCGCTCTTCGAACAGCAGCTCTTTGGACGCGAGATCGTAGACCATACAGCGGTGCGAATCGTCCACGACTGCGAGCTTTTCTCGGCTGCAAGGGGATCATACACGAAGTCAGCATACTATTTAAGGCTCGACAAACTGCCTGCCTACGTACTTGGCGCTAATGTCGAGGCACGAGATAGCGTGGCTTTGGTTGATCAGCAGAATTGGGAATGGGTTGTTGATGAAGATCTGCCACACCGAGCCGTCCTTGAGGCCGACCAGTAGTCCTTCGCGGCCTTTGGCGCCGCCCGTGACTTTGATATACCGAATCAGCGACTCCAACACCCATTCGCGTTCTTTCTTGCCGCTGAAATCGTACTGCTGGAGCTTTTGCTTCTGGCACAGAATGAAATGATGACTTGTGACCACCAAGAGCGAGCACGGCAGGTCCATTTGGATCCGTTCTTTTACGCGGTAGTGCATGTCGTAGCTACTCGCGGGCGTGCCATTGGCGTCGTCGCTCGCAAGCTCATAGATAATGATGCGATCGGAGAGCTGCACGGCGAGACGGTCGCGGTAGACACTGAGTTTCTTGACGCAATCGCGGGTTTTAATACGGACTTTCTGCTCGGTCATGAGGTGCTGCACGATGACGTCGGTAATATTCTCACGATAGGCATATCGCTCTTGGTAGATGCCGTGGACCGTGCCAAACACGAGGCAGTGGGTCGCGATCGAACCGTCTTCGCCACCAACCGCGACAAAATTGGTCTTGGGGCGAGGCTTAATGGTCCAGAGCCAGTTCTCTTGCTCGCAAATTGTGTAGAGAAACATGCCGTCTTTTGTATAGAGCCCAGCCTTGCGGTTCGAGCCACCCACTAGGAGGTACTTGCCTTTGCTAAAGTAGGATACGCTGGTTGGCGTGAACGTGAGCTTTCGCGGCTTGCCGACCATGGTGCCACTGAGCTGGTAGAACGACAGCGTGCGGTCCCAGCACCCGACCGCCAAGACGTCCACCGTGTCTTCCGGTGCTGTGCTCCAGCACATGGCCCAGATCGGTCCGGACCGTTCAATAAGCTGTTTCTCAGCGCCTTGTTTATCGCGGATTGTGATCATGCCGTTGAGCAACCCGAGTGCGAGGAACTGACCGTCTTTGGTCCAGCACGCACTCAAAATTTTGGCCACGACTTTGTGCTTGGCGACCGACTTTTGCTCCGGCGCCCAGAGCCCAAAGTCCGACACGGTGCAGCTAGCAAGGCACTGCGATTGGGGGTTGTACGCGAGTTTCTGAACCGCGTCGTTGTGCGTGTACTTCAGAATGCCTTCGGCCTTGTCGGTCCAAATAATTACTGTGTTGTCGGCGCCGCCCGAGGCAAACCGCTTGCCATCGTGCGAGAAATCGACGGTGTACACGATCCCTTTGTGGCCTTTAAGCGAATGGAGGAGTGTACCGTCCACGGCGTCGTACACCATCACGCGCGTGCCAACGGCCACGACGAGCTGCGCGCCGTCGGGACGAAACGCCAGGTCCTGGACCACAAACTTCTCGCCATTGCGCTCGGGGATCTTGTCGCTCCACGCCAACACACTGCGCATGGTGGTGTGTAGCGGTCTCTCTTCCCTCTTGAATGCTCCACGGAATCCAATGCTGCTGGCCGGAAGGTCTCACCTGCAAAGATCGCGAAAAGACGCCACGCTGGACGCGAAGCGACGCCTAGGTTAACCACGCTTCCACTCTCGTTAACCTTTCAATTCGATTTGGGTGAGTCCACCCCAAAAGAAGGTGGCGATGGAGAAGCAGAGCGAGCCAGAGCGTCGAGAGGCCGAGTCAGAGAAGCCGGTGGTGGTGCTGCCGACGCGGATTCGCGTGGTGGTGCGCGTGCGGCCCAAGCTCCCGAGCGAAGCGAGTCACTCGACCGAGCTCCTCCGCGTCCACCAGCAAAAGTATGAGGAACTCTACGCTCACCGCAACAAGGTGTGGAGGCTGACTAGGCTGATGGTGTGTGGAAAGGAATCTAGTCCAGTGCTCAGCATCGTCCAACGCCAAAAGCTTCCAGTTTGACCAGGTCTTTGATGCGTCGACCCAACAGGTACACGGCCGAGAGCCGAGCCCTCAAGCTTCATGGGAATCGGATTCTGATGTGAGATTGGTGATGCTAGTAGCGTAGCTTCTACGATAAACTCGGTGTCGACCGTATGCTACAGGCAGTGCTGGATGGGTACCATGCGACAGTATTTGCCTACGGCCAGGTAAGCACTGAAAGTGCATTGATGTGAGATTGTGATCAGAACGGAGTGTGAGTATTAGACCGGATCCGGCAAGACGTTTACAATGGAAGGATACGACTACGAGGTGCGTACCCCACAGAGCACAAAGGATAAACTCAGCTAAGCAGTGTGTGTATCGTAGAAACGAAGAGACGCTGATATCCGGCCACAAGCACGATTCGAATCCAGTACTGAGGCCGATCGCATTGGAGTACGTCGTAACACAACTCTACCCCTCCTCTAGGACTAATGCTCGACAATTCCTAGCTTATTCCACGCATCGTTTTCACGCTGTTCGAACACATGGCACGGTCGTCGCGTGAGTTTGTGGTCAAGTGTTCGTTCCTCCAAATCTACAACGAACAAATCCTCGACCTTTTCAACCCCAGTCACTTTATCGGCTCGACCACTCGGGGTACATCCAAGACCGCCCACGGCAGCGGCGTACGCGGTGCCGCTGCCAAACAGGGCGCGATGCCGGGGCTCCGGTTACGGTGGTCGGCGCGACGGGATTTCTACGTCGAGAACCTCAGTGTGCTCGAGTGCCCGTCGCCCGACCACGTGCTGCAGCACTTTCAAAATGGCATTAAGCACAAAATCATGGCATCGCATAACCTCAACGCCGCGTCGTCCCGGTCACACTGCCTCTTTACAATCTACGTCGAGAGCGTCGATCCCCTCACGACCACCGACGAAGTCCTCCAAAGTAAACTCGCACTTGTGGACCTCGCCGGCTCGGAGCGTGTGGACAAGACCGGCGCGACCGGCGTGACGCTCCAGGAATCGATCGGCATCAACAAGTCGCTGTTTGTCTTACGCCAAGTGATCCAAGCCCTGAGTGAAGAAAGCACCAGCAGCGCAAAGGCAGTGAACCGAGATCGGAGTTATATTCCGTATCGAGACTCGAAGCTCACGTCGCTGCTCAAGTACAGTTTGGGCGGCAATGCGTGGACGCTCATGATTGCCTGTCTATCACCCAGTGATGCGTACTTGGACGAGAACATGAGTACGCTGTTGTACGCCGCCAAGGCCCAGTCGATCGCCAACAACCCGACCAAGAACGAAGACCCCAAGACTGTCCTGATTCAGGAACTAAAACAAGAGATCGAAGCACTACGACGTCAGCTTGCACAAACTCAAGAGATCATTCTCCAGTTTCACCAGCCGCCATCACCAAGCGTGGGGAATCAGACCTCCGAGGAGAGGCCTGCAATGGAGACCGAGACGATTGACATCGTCGAGCCGCTCTCGAATCAGAGGATCAGATCAGAGCCTCCTGTCGGTGGGGACGCAGCGTCGGCCACGCTGAAACTGCGGGTAATCGATAATGTAGAGATGATTAAGCAGCTCTACGCAACTGAAAAGCACCTGGGCGACCGTGTCAAGACGCAGGAGATTCGCATTGGCGATCTGCAGCACGAGACGCGCGTGCTGCACGTTGAGAACCAATCGCTCCGTGAAAAACTCGAAGTGCTCGAGTATTTGCTTGCCACACAAGCGCCAGACGAGTCAGCTGGGTTGACAAACCGTGAGACGAGCCATGAGCCAACTGCGGAGGAGATCCCGGGGTATGGGACCCTCATGACCTCCGCGTCTGGCAGTTCGCTGCCCAAGCTCGTGCCCTCCGCCGAGCGGATACGAGATGCGATGGGGAAGAACCCGACACCGTCTACGAACGGATCCAACCAGGAAACGTCTGCGCGACCATCACGACCACCACAGTCAACTACAAGAAAGCGACCAAAACGAGTGGATACCGATACAGGGCTCTTGTCGGTAGGTTCACTGGGCTGGATCACATCTCCAATTAATAATCGGCCGTATCTTGTATGGCCTCCAGCTCTCGGAACTGCGGGAATTACTTGGTGGCAAAAAACTCAGTGCCCCTAGAGAGACAACTGCTCCTTCTCAGTCTTCTGGTGGTTCCAAGCGTAGTTCGATTGGCCCACGGCCGTCGACAAACCCTCTCCCGGCCTCGACGCCGCTTGCTCCCGTCGCACGTGACGAGAACCCCACGGCCTCAATCCTGTCGATGCTGCAACAGCAAAAGCTAGAAACAGGCCGCAGCACAATCGAGAAAGATCCGCTTGAGTCGCTCTCCGAGCTGAATCGCTTGTTGCGCGTCAAGGCCACCTTGCGCCGCTCCAGCAACTTCAAAGGACCTCAATTATAATTGTCGTCGCTCTTTTCAATTATTCGGCATCGTTGGTCCTAATTTAGGGACACAGACCCAATCTGTTTTCTGTGATTGATGCCACGCCGAACTCTGGATTATATCTTCATAGATCAAGACGACAAGCATGGCGACGCCCGCGAACCGCATTCTCGTCGTGTACATCGCCGCTGCCGCGACCAATGGAGAGGCGAATCCCGCGGTGATTGATGCCGTCACGACGCGCGGTTGTTCCGGCTTTTTGATTCTCCCAGGTACTATAGTTGCGTGAAAAGATCCACACAAAACAAAGAGCTCAGTTGCTAGATACGGTTGCGAATCGTGTGCTATTGACTAGCGAAACACGACAAACTCCACGCGCTTCTTGGTGTCGACTTGGACGCACCTGAGAACCCTGGATCCCTTCCGTACGTGGCGTATTCTCATAACGGCGGCCTATACCTAGACTGACGAACTGGAATGCAGGTATCCAAAGATGCCACTCGCAGTCTTTAGTGATTCAACGGCGACTTGTGACTCGGTAAAAGCACTGGGCATTGCCAACGTCCACATACTCTCCAGTACCGAATCACACGAGCCGATGGCGGCGCGTGTCGAGTCACTGCTTCAACTGCAAGACGACCCCAAGGCCAAGCAGCTCGTGGTCGTGCATCTCTCCCAGTATCAACCAACCCACTGGATTTTTAAACTGGTCGAAAAGCTGCTTGGTTCGGAAACGACGGCTTCGCCGGACGACTGCTTTGTATCGATCGTACGTGATGCAGAGCAACCGCACCGGATCGATCCAGCAGTCGCGAGTCACCCATTGCGTCCGCGTCAGAGCTTCGAGCGACACCATGGAAAGTACGCAGAGACGTACCACACACGCGCAGTACCATCGCAGCGTTTGCTCGTTTCGAGTTACCATAGCAACCGCACGCGCTGTGATCTGGCGACGCGATTTGACGAACGCGAGATCGACGCGCGCGGGGCGTACGGCGCCATGGACGCGCGGATTTTCATGAAAGAGATGGCGTTTCGCTTGGGTTTTGCCCCGAAGTACGGAGCGTAAATCGGGACTGGTATTAGTAGTGGCCGTTAAATACACACGCATTGCTTTTTCACCATTTTCTACCCGCACTCAGCATTAGCGATGCTCTAAATCATGTTTAGAGGAATCTTAAACATGATTTGACAAAACAGAGTTTAGTCTACAAAAGCCCAAATACCCTCTCAAACTAGATACATTAAACCTGATTTTTCTTTGGATTTTCCCGAATGTCTCTCTTCAGGTCAGGAATGATGGTCAGAATTCTAAAGAGGGAACACAACGCGGGACGAGGGGGCTTTTTCTCCACACCTAGTCCGATCCGTCCCTGCAATCGTCCAAGCTATTTGCTGAAGCAGCTGGAGATCTGCTGGTCCCGCGTTGTCCGTGATCTCTTCTTCATCTCCCTCTCACTCAGTCAGTTTACCGGGTACCCCTCCTCCTCCTCTCACTCGCTCGTGAAGCTCAGGCACCTGAGCTTCACTTGTCCAAATAATCCAGCCATCGTGAGCGGAAGACGTACGTGGGCCGACGACGAGGACGACGAGGCGCACGACAGCACCATGTACCAAGCCGTAGAGACCGATCCGATGCTCGGCGCCGCGCCGCGCAGCCCGGGCGTCGACAAACCTGGCACGACCGGCTCGGGCTCGATCCGCACGATGCGCCTCGAGCCCCCGACGCGCCACTGCAACGACCTATTGTTTGCGATCTTGTTTATCGCAAACGTCATTACTGTCGCGGTGTTTGCGTTTTGGAAAGGCATTCCTGCGGTCGTGAAGCACGCCCAAGACGCCATGGACGACGACGATCCCACTGTCCCCACGTCGCCGCAAAGCGACGGCGACTATACCAAGGTGTTTGCCCTCGCTGCTGGCTTGGTCGCCATCTCGATTGCGGTCTCGGCGTTCTGGATGCGGTTCCTCATGGCGTACGCCACAAGCCTCATCCGCATTGCGCTCTGGCTCAACGTGGTTTTGATTGTCGTCTTTGCGATCGTCAGCTTTTCGGTCCAGCCGATCATGGCCGGCATTATGCTTGCAGGCGCCGGTCTCAACGTGTGGTTTATCTTTGCCGTCCGCAGCCGTATTGCGTTTGCCGCTGCCAACCTCAAGTCGGCTTGTGCCGCGGTCGGCGAGCACATGGGCGTGTTTTGGGTCGCGCTCTTTATGATTGTCAAGCAGTTTTTGTGGCTCATGCTCTGGTCGCTCTGTGCGATCGGCGTGTACCAGCATTTCAAAGACGTGGACCCCGAGTGTGACAAGGCCGAAGCAGCCGGCGATCCGAACCGGCCGTCGCACTTTTGCGGCGGCACGTCGGCCGGTCTCGCGCTCTTCTTTTTGCTGATCAGTGTCTACTGGGGCCAGCAGGTCATTCAGAATGTGCTCACCTGTACGACCGCCGGCGTGGTCGCGACCTGGTGGTACCAGCCCAATGCCCAGAGCGTGACGTTCGGTGCGTTCTACCGCTCGCTCACGACGTCGTTTGGCTCGATTTGCTTTGGCTCGCTCATTGTCGCTATTCTCCACGCCTTGCGTTCGGTACGGTCTCCCTTTAACCTTTACACTTGGTTCCGTATAGATTCGCTGATGAGTTGTATCTGTACACTAGATGGCGTCGGTCCTCAAGGAGAAAGCGCGCGAAGACAATAACGTGGCGCTCGCTTGCGTCGCGTGCATGGCCGAGTGTGTGCTCGGATGCATTGAGAGCATCATGGAGTATATCAACCAGTGGGCCTATGTCTACGTCGGCATTTACGGCTACGACTTCCGCACGAGCGGCAAAGCCGTGACCGACCTCTTTGTGAACCGTGGCTTTACGGCCGTGATCAACGACGACCTCACGCAGACCGCTTTGACGATCGGCGCGTTTGGCGTTGGCTTTGTGGGGCTGGTCGTAGGTCTGGTGATGGTGCAGTTCTCGCCGCCCGCGTGGTTTGCGGCTCTTGGCGATAAGCAGACGGCGTTTGGCGTGCTGGGGGCCATTGGGTTTATCTCGGGCTTGGGTATGGCCATGGTCTTGGCGAACGTGATTATCACGGCGCTCCACACAGTCTTTGTGTGCTTTGCCGAAGATCCAATTGCTTTGAGCCGCAACCACCCGCACGAGTACGAGACGCTGGTCAGTGGCTGGCGTGAGTTTCACGGCGAGGCGCTCCAAGGTGCCTACGGCAGTGCTGTCTAAGCAAGCGCAGCTTCTCTCTCTCCGTCTGTTGTTTCAATTCTGTCTGTATACTCCGAGACGATGGAAGTTTATCGATCGCTTCAGCATGATATGATACGGACAAAAAATACAAACGACGTCAATTATAATTCAACCACTCACTTATCTGTTCTTCTTCTCATGCAAATGGCGGGCGGAGGTCCGAAGGGAATGGATGGAACACTGCATCGACGCCATTCGGCGACGCATGGGTGGTGGCCTGGCCATGTCCCGACCGCTTCGCCGTACTAGTTGTCGATTGAAGGCATGCAGCGTCGCGTGAGACCCGGACGATCGCCACGTTCAGTCCACAGCGCTGGTCGACCATGCGCGAGTGGGGCAGCCACGCCTTCGTGAGGTGGTCAAATCGATGCACCTCGTCCAAGTACTCGTCCTTCTTATTGGACCCGCCCAGTGCAAACAAGAACGAATCGCGTAGCATGCCAACCGCAACGTGCCCGCTGCGGTTGTCGACAAATGCATCGACGTCGCGCCATGTGTCGGTGTTTAGATCGAGCCGTTCGCTCGTGTGCATGCGAAAACCGTGCTGTGATTCGCCGCCAAACACGAGGATCGCATTGTCTTTGGCCAGAGCCACGGCCGCAGGGCCATTGCGGGCATGGCGCATCGTGCTCCCCAGCACGGTCCAGTTGTTATGAGTGGGGTCGTAAACTTCGACGTTCTTCAAGTGTCGCCGACCGTCATATCCGCCAATCGCAAACAGCATACCATTCGCAACCACGACGGCCAGGCCACTGCGCCCCACGTTGAGCGGTGCGACTTCTTCCCAGCATTGAGTCTCGACATCAAAGCGCTCGACGGCCGCTAGGTGCGAGATCCCATTAAAACCACCGACAACATACACGAATCCATCGAGTAGGGCAGCGCCCAAGTAGCTTCGGCATTTGCGCATGGACGGGAGGATCGTCCACGTATTGGCTTCGGGATCGTACATCTCGACCGACTTGAGGTGGCGGGAACTACACGACCCACCCAAAATGAGAATCTTGTCGTCTTCTGTCACCGCAACGCCGCTGTAGGATCGCCGGTCGTGCATGGTTGCGACGCTGTGCCACTCGTTCGTATGGAAATCCAGGTACTCGACACTGCGGAGTGCACTCGGCCCATTGAACCCACCAATCGCAAACACCACGGGTTTCTTAAGCGACGGTATGGACGACAAATGGCCCCAGAGAAAGTCATCTTCCAGTTCTTCAATATCGTCGTCGGTATCTTCAAGTGCCTGTAGCCCACAGGTCGCGCGGGGCGAACCCATTCGGTAAATCTGGGGTTGCCGCGTCTCGGGATCCACAGCGACCCATGCTTGGAGCGCGATTTCGTACCCCGCGGCTTGGCGCTGACGAAGCAGAATCTTGTCGACAACTCCAAGTGGCAGTTGGAGAAACGCTTCCGTCTTAATGACATCGTCGAGAAACGCTTCGATCATAGCGAGTGCAGCATGGGCAAGTGCGTGGCACGGCGCACGCGACTTGAGACTATCGCAGCACACGAAAATGTCGATGCAATTCACGACCGTGAGTTCGAGCATGAGCTGCTGGCAGCACATTTCAAGCACTTCGAGCATTTCGAGCTGGTTCGCCGTGTGCAACAATGCGAGGATTGTGTCGCCGCTAATGTGGAGCTCACCCAAGTACATGTACACCAGCAGCTCACGCAGCGCTGCGCCGTTCATTTCGTACAGCTCGATTTCGTGTGCGCGCGATTCCTTCATGCCGCTTGTAAATAGTGCGTGGAAAAACGGACTGGCGGTTGCAAGCACGACGCGGTGCACGGCGACGCGCTCGCCTTGGACCACCAAGACAACATCGGTGAGGATACCCTGCTCAAAGAGCTCGTGGAGACGCCGCCGCTGCGTGCGATCGCTATTGTCCGCGGTACTCCGTGATGGGTGAAACGTGTTGCGCGAATTGCTATTGCGGGTGCTAGGAGTCGAATTAGATACTGTGGAGACCACAGCACTGTTGCTCATCGTGTTGGCTGTGTGGCTATGCGCGTGTGGACCCCCAAATCGCGGTGTGGAAGCACGCACGACGCGCGAAACGTTGGACGCTTCCATGGAGCTTCTGGAAACTGGAAACGCGACTTCAATATTGGCCCAAACCGTCACACAGGAACTGACAAACAAATAGACCGAAAAGGGAAATAAAGAATGATCGTGTGGAGCGGTCTACAACGCGTTCCAGATGATGATCTGGGCTGGTAGTTTCATTTGAGTGACATAAAGAAGCGAAGGTAGTGACATCTCCAGACAAGTGAATCATGGAGAATGCGGAAGCTGCAGAACACCATGCCGTTGCGACGCGGCCGTCTGGCCCCGAGAAAGGTCTGGAGGCTGTTTCAGCCTTGTCATAATCCTTATGCTAACAGTCTATGCTGGCGTGTGGTGGTTTACAGTAATGCTGCAGTTCATGGCCGTGGGCAACGCGCCGCTCATGAAGCGCAACAAATTCACTGTCAACGGCGGTGACCCACTCAGCGTTGTGCGTTTACACTCGCTCTATGGTCATACTTTGTATGGCAGTTCCTATTGATGTGACGCATCCATTGGCAATGTAGGTGTACAAATTTCTTCGGAAGACACTGCGGCTCAAGGATACCGATGCGCTCGTGGGTTCGATGGACCTACAGTTACTGATGGCGGCCTATTCTCACTCGTGTGCATCAGTTTGTGTATTGCAATAGTTCGTTTGCACCGTCGCCCGACCAGAAACTGTCATATTTATACGAGGTGCGTGCGCAGCTTTCCACGAGACCATTTGATCCGTCTGAAGCAATGTATCTGCTTGTACTTCTCAGTGTTTCCAAGCGGGCGAAGTACTCGTATTAAACTACAGCCTCACCCACGCGTGGGGCTAAGCGATACCCACGCACATAAAATCGTAGCGAAAAAGCGATATGTCTACTATGATGCAGTCTACTTGCCGTATTGGAATCTCAAGTGTTTCGTATCAACGCCTCGACCTGTGCGCGTGATGCTTGGTGGCGCATTTGCAGTTGCTGGAGTTCCGAACTCACATCGTCATCCTCTGCGTCGTCGTCTACTACAGCGTTGATCGGACGCGTCGTCTTCTGAATCGTGGGGAGACTATCGTTTGACGACGCGGCACTCAATTGCCCCGACGGTTCCCCTAGTGCTCGTTGCGGCAGCCGTGGCTTGGGCACGTGCTTGGCAAATGCCAGCGCTTTCTCTCGCGTTGAATTGGCCTTCTTTTGAGCTACGACCTCGGCGTCGCTCTCTTGTTTCTTTGGTGCGGTCGAGGATTTGTTGATCACGCGAAGGTTCTTGGAAAACGATTTGATGCGCTCGGCATTCGCGCGCTTCTGGACGAGGTCGTCGGCGTTCAGATCGGGTTGCAGCTTGCCGAGCTCGTAGTACCCACTTGGTTTTTCTTTCTTGTACTGCGAGAGAGTACACGGTGCAAATTGGACCGGGCGGGCTTTCCGACTAAACGCGAGTTGGTCTTCGTCCGTGTGGACCCGGGCTTCGTTCCGATCGCGAGGCGATGGACACCCGTCTTGATAGTCATGGGCAGTTGGCACTGGACTGCGGTTCTTTGTTCGATCCGAAGCGTGTTGCTTTTGATACTCCTTATCAGGCGACCCCTTACCAGGAGAATTGCTATAGCTGCCTTTGTATTCCTGTGGTGGTTGACGCTCTTGATATCCGTACTCGTCGTAACTCGCGCGTCCTGGGATATGCTCTGGCTCTCGATACTGAGACCCTTTCGGTTGTTGGTGAGGATGGTAATTGTTATCATAGTCGAACGCGTCACGGTGTGTCTTACTGCGAGGTGAAGTGTTGGGTGAGGGCTGCGACTGGCGAGCCGAGTTGATTGTTGGCTTCTCATGTTGTGTCTGGTGCTTTCCAATGGGCTGTGGCGGTAGGGCGAGCGGCGGTGGCACTGCTCCGCCGCGGCCACGGGCACTCGGCTGGACCTGTACCTGGGCAATACTCTGGTTGTTAGACGAAGCTGGGGATTTCGATGTTGCTGCCGTTGGCTGAGACTTGCGCTTGGGTGGACCCACGCGAATTTCTTCACTGCCGTCGGCCTTCTTGAGATGCCCATGGGCCGTCACAGTCGCGAGCTTGTTCTGGAACCGATCCAGGAAGCTCATGATCGACTTTTCTTGTTTTTTTCTTGCTTTGATATCCGGCACTGGCAGGGTGGTTGTCTAGACAACGCTAACGAGTCCGGCCACGGCGTTGACCTCCATGTTGAACAGTGCAGCTCAAAATAGCTACATCCTGTAATAACACATATTTGGCCAAATTGGATACAAATATTTAAAAAATACTTGGACAACGTATATAATTTGAAGATTTGAAGCGGTAGTTTGAAAACCAGCCACTCTGAATAGCAACGGCACCACCAAGTCGAAGAGGTCCCCGCCGCCGAGCTCTTGCACCGCAGATCGAACCGACGACGCACGCTAATGCAATATGAGTACGACGAGTCTAAGTGCCTACGCTGCGTGGCTGGCGAAGCACGAGTCAAAAGCGCCGAAGCGGAGGTCATTAGACTCCCACGAGGAGACGGTAGATCACACCTCCAAGGAGTCGGTGTCCACATCCACAGATCCGTATCTGCAGTGGATGACGCGCAAGGAGTCTAAGCTACCGGCATTTAAGATCGTGGTGGCATCACCTGCCTCCATTGAAGCTATTGTCAAGCGCGGACGTGCAGCAGCAGCTGCACGATCAGGATCGGTGAACAAGACTGGATTGAAGGAGCGGCAAACAAACACCGTTCGACCAGGGAAGAGTGCAACTGACGAGAGTGCTGATATGCATGCAGCGAACTCCGAGAACAAGAAGGGCACAAAGCGATCCGCTGTGGAAACATTGAATGCGATTGAACGCCCGGGTAAGAAGGGCAAGACGACGACTACTTGTGTGCCCGCATCGACGAGGAGACTGTTTCATTCTGCGGTAGTTGTGGAGAAACATATTGCGGCCAATATGAAGGATTTGGACAAGAAGACGGAAGAGACTACAGCGGTGGTGCCGTCACGTTGCAGTACGAGTAGCGGCCCTCGGTCTCTGCTGCCGAAAATTGACGCGGTTCAATACTGGCACGACGTCGACCGCTTTTCATTTCTGGCGTAGTATGGCCTTGTTTATGAGGGATAATACAGTATACATTGTCTGTAGCGACCAGTAGATCGTCATGTGGTGGTGTCTTCTTGACTGACTTCTCTTCCCAGCAGATACAGGTCTCCAATGGAGATCATCAATGTTGAACCAAGATGTATATGTCAGTAAACGTTCACGTCACTAAAGAGAAACCCTATATGTTGCCACTCGAGCAACCTCGAGAACCGTACCTTCATACAACATCAACATGGCATAACCGCCATTTTCCCGCGCAAACTGAAACTTGCCGCGGAGGGATCGCAATGCTGGATATCAATGCGGCGCTCATGCGGCGTGTCAAGCCGACGCCTGTGAAACGCATGCGCACACCATTGACACAAAAGAAAGTGACGGCCGCGTATAAATCCACAACCAGTGTCTCCGGCCTTCTCAGCTTCTCACGGCCGCTCGATGAACTCAGCCAACGTCTGGTGAAGAAGCAGCAACCATTATCATTGGCGACGTCCACGAGCCGCCCAAGCAGCCCATTGCCGTCGAAACCGCTCTCGCGGTATCAGTCGCCAAATAAGACCGTGCCTACACAACAAGCGTACATTGATCTCGGCCAAAAGGACTTTGGCCGGCATATCACATGCCGGAAATGTGGGTTGCTGTATACGGCCGGACAAGAGGTACGACGTTTGAAAGGCAACTGCTGATCCTATAGATGTCTTATGTTTGTATCAAACAGGAAGATGAGAAAGAGCATCTTCGCTTTTGTCGCGATCGCCAGCGCGGTATTACCGTGCCCAAGTGGAAGAACGAGCGCATGCTCAAGGCGTTCTCCGAGCATGACGGTAAGCTGACTGTGGGTCTTCTCTATCTGTTCTAAAAACTGATACATTCTCTATCTGTTACTGCGTGACAGGTCGGATTCTCGAAATTCGTGGAGATGACGCACCGCTCCACGTGAAGAAGCTCCTGGAAGTCAAAGACGTTCTGGACGATGCCCTCGGTTTTGTTGAGGAGGACGTGTTTTTGGAACGCGGTCATTTTCTCTATGTCCAAGCCAAGCAGATCGTTGGATGTGTGACTGTTGAGCGCATTTCCAAGGCGATCGTTCTCGAGCAGGTTTTTAAGACGACGCCATCCACCGAGCCGGCGTCGGTCTCCTCTCCCGAGACATCCAGTAAAGTGTCTGCAGTACTCGGCATCTGCCGGCTCTGGGTCCATCCTCAACACCGTGGAAAGCAGATCGCTACGCGTATTGTCGACGTTGTGCGTGAGAAGTTTATCTACGGTCTGCTCATCGCCAAGCACCAGATCGCATTTGCCCAGCCCACCCGCAACGGCCTCGCATTCGCGACCAGCTACGTTGCACCCCACCGCGTCCTAGTTTACGAGACTACCGTGCCCAGCTCCCCCACCACCACTAGTACATCCTCCTCCTCCTCTACCAATCGCGTCTCGTCCGACCAGCGCACAGTGCTCTCCTAAGGCCATCTCCATAAACGCTCGGTATTTATCCGCATTTTCATAACCCTCGTTTTCGTAACCTGGTTACGCGTAACCTTCTCTTCCGTGTACCCCACACAACAGTTTGATTGGCAGCGTGTCGTTTGGCAAGCTCACCTCGAACAATTACCAAGCTGGACCAAGATGACGCGCTCGAACGACAGCCTCAAGGTGATCGTCGTGGGTATCCCCAAGACCCTCGATGACGCCGGTCTTCTCGATCTCTTCAGCGCCTACGGCGCGGTCGCCGACGCCAAGGTCGTCAAGGACGCCGCGACAGACGCGTCGCGCGGCTTTGGGTTTGTGACGTTCACAGCGCAGTCGGCCATGCGACGCGCGGTCAAAGAAATGGACAAGAAACAGGTCGAAGGACGCACACTTAACGTGCGTCAGCTTATCGCAAAGGAGCAGCTCCAAAAGCGCGAAACCCCGAATGCCCAAGCCACGGAAAACGCCGCGCGACCGTGCTATTTATTGCGCAAAGGCAAATGCACGAAAGGCGATCGGTGCATGTTCTCGCACGACATCAAAGGCGGCGACTTTGGCTCGTGCTTCGAGTTTGTCCAAAACGGCGCGTGCAAGCGCGGCGACAACTGCAAGTTTTTCCACCCCACGCCAGTCACGGAAGACGGCGAAGACGAGGCCAAGGGTGAGACCGAGCGAACGCTGGAGCCGTCGGTAGCCAAGGAGACTGTGGAAAAGAAAGATATTAAGGCGGTTGCGGAGAAGAAGCTTAAGGATGAGAAGAAGCCGAAAGACGACAAGCCGCGGTATTGCTTTGCGTACCAGTCAGGCCGCTGCCATCGCGGCAAGCGGTGTCTCTACCTCCACGAAAAGCTGGTCGTCCCGGAGAACGAACTGCCACCGGTCCCAGCGCCGGTCGCGCGAAAACGCCCGGGTGATTTTGAAGTTGTTTCGAGTGAAGCGCCGAGCACAAAGCGTCGCCGCGAGTCTGACGATGAGGAGGAGGAGGAGGACAGCGACATGGAGGAGACGGGGACGACGCGGCCGCCGGTTGCAAAACCTATTGTGAAGGCCAAGCCAGTAGAGAAGAAAACAGTGGAAAAGAAAGAGAAGCCAGTGAAAGCGAAGCCTGTCACCGACGAAAAGCCAGTAATTCCCAATTTGTCGCCTGCCGTTGGGGCGGATGGCAAGCCGATCCACACTGGCCCCAAGCCAATCTGCCGTCATTTTTTAAAAGGCATGTGCAAGCGCGGCCACATTTGCTTTTTCCGTCATGAGCAACCGACCGAAGAAGAGCTCAAGGAACTTTTACCACTGATTAAGGGCAATGCCAAGGTCCAATTGGGGAAGAAAGGTATCAGTGTTGAAGAGGAGGAAGACGAGGACGCGACCCCGCTCCAGGCAGTTGCCGACCACATGGCGTCGTTCATGGCCACTTTTGATGCCTCGAAACCCTTTGAGCCGTTTCTCCCATCCGCTGCTCCGCTCGCCGAGGAGCGTACGATGGCAGGGGAGGAGACGCAACCATTGAAGCGCAAGGCCAGCGTTGAAAGCGAAGAGACATCCGACGACCACCAGGAGCAGGAGTCGCCACCGCCCGTGGCCAAGCGCCAGCGGTCGCTACCGAAAGAGAAAATCGACATGGGTGCAGCTTTTGACGGCGCCGACTCGGACGACACGCGTCGGTCCAAGCACCGCGCCAACAAGAAACGCAAACCGACAAAAGAAGAGATGAAAGCGAACCGCGAAAAGCTTAGATTGGAGCGACGTGCCAAGAAAACCGCCAAGACACTGGCCCGCGATCGGTTGAAAACGGATGGCGAGATTGAATTGTCATAAACCATTCTGCCTCATAAACCTTACGCATTCACATAGAGAACATCACCACTGCATTCACATTGTTGAGGTTCGTTTTTGCATGGATCTTCTTGAACCTGATTTCTTCAGCGTCGTTCAAGTTTTCTGCATCTGATTCCACTAGGAGAAATGGGATTCACGACCCAACGAACCAGATGCCGGAGCGAATCTTGAGGCTCGCGCATATCCACTTGCACTGATCTTCGTGATGGCTATTGGAAGAGCATTATCCCGCCCTGTGATGTTTTCTCTCGTTCTTTTCTCTGGCGTGACGTTTGACGTTCGCATTCGCATTCGCATTCGCATTCGCATTCGTATTCGCATTCAGCGGACGCTGGAATCTAACCCTGTGGTTCGATCTCTGCCCACAGTAGGCAGAACATCCCAAAGCTCGCTTCTCTTGTCCAGTGAATCTCCACCAGTGGACCCAAAGAATTCCTATGACGAAAGCATAGACAGCCCACCTTCACAAGCGGTCTATGTGAGACCATGCACAGTATCACAAGCGGTACAGTACGGAGGTTGGTGATGCCAAGTTGGCACCGCCATTAGTGTCCTGTCTATGTCCTGGAAGGAGCCATCAAGAAAAGTGGTGGCTGTGCTCATGGACCTTAGCCATCTGCTCACCCAGTCGTATCTTTGCTGGGCTGATTCAATTGCAGCAGAGCCGATTGGTCACGCATCTGGAACCGGCACAGCCTCCACGTCTGAGTACACACTGGACACAAGGAATCTCCGTCGATTCCATTCACGCTCCTTTTGCCCCTGGCGTCTCCTTTCTCCCGTTAGGCGAGAGAGCAATTAGCCAGCGACTCCAGTCCACTTCATTGTGGATTTTCCCGTCAAGCCCCCCCGCCGTCCTCACAATGCTCGCCAAGACCTTAGCCTTTGCCGCTGCCATTTTTGCTGGCACCGCGCACGCCTTGCCCCAAGGCAACGTCACGACCGAAGCATCGACGGCGTGGCAGCTCTACTCGTACGCCCAGAGCTGGCAGCCCGAGTTTTGCCATGGCCAGTCGTACCCCGGGTGCAAATCACCCAACGCTTTTTGGAAATCGAGCTTTACGATCCACGGTCTGTGGCCCGACGTGACCTCGGGGCAGTACCCGTCTGACTGCTCAACCGAAGCGTTCAGTCTCGCTAAGGTCACGGCCGCCGTGCCGCTTGCGACGCTGCAAAAGTACTGGCCCAATGTCAAGACAGCGACTGGGAGTTCGTCGTACTCGAGCTTTTGGAGCCACGAGTGGGAGACCCACGGCACGTGCAGTGGCCTCGACCAGGCCACGTACTTTAAGACAGCCGTTAACATGTTGATCAGCGACCCGACCCCGTCGCTGATTGGCGACAGCTATGGCAGCGCTGTGTCGGCGGCTGATCTCCGTGCGGCCTACGGTGGGTCGACCCAGGTCGTGCTCCAGTGCTCGGGCAAGTTCCTCAAGCAAGTGCTGACGTGCTGGACCAAGGGTTCAGGTAACGCGCCGACGGGCCGTCGCCCGTGTCCGTCTAACTTGCTCGCCGACGACAACTGCTCCGGCTCCATCACGATCTCGTCGTTTTAGTTAAGACGAGTTAATGTGTGGTAGTGTAAATAGTGTGTACGCGCAGGATAACAACCTACAAAGTAGCTTTTGTTAAATGCGGCTTGACCCTGATGTGTCGATGGATGCATTTTACTAGACTAGTGATGTACTGATTTTGGCGTGAGGGACTCGCCTTATCTAGGTAATGTCAATGTATGATCCCAATGTGTTGTCCGGACGAAAGCCACTCGAAGCTCAAGATATTAAGGAGATACTGGTGTGGTGTTTGTTGACTCGAATAGATTTTCGGACCGGAAGCAGTGGCTGTCAGCTGAGTCAGCCACAGTTGCTGACGAGCAAGCAGAGCATAAATCTGATTTCGGTCCAGGCTCTGCGCACGACTTTGACCCCCGTGTCAACAACGCAAGTGGCTGCGCTCAGAACCTGAACGGCCCACTCACACTGACCAGTCACTACCTGCGGTACCATGGTTGTGCATGAGGTGCTGCTCCTTGAGCGAGTGGATTGTGCCGTCGTCCTTCAAGAACTGGTGGAGAGATCTGATGCTGCAATCGGAAGATGCAACGCGAAACAATGTGTCACAACCTGTACTATACCACCACAGGAGGCTTACAAGACACTGGTCGAGTGTACAGTAAGCGTGTGGCAGTGGTATGCCAAGGATGAATCTCCTATCGTACAGCACTCGTGCGCGCACATTCTGTTTCGCGACATGTCATGTTGGAGGGCGAATCTATCGTCACCTCTTGGGTCGTTCAGTAGATTCAACGTGTACAGTTCAACACCATCTTCACAATCTTTGCCATCGGGGTGGCTGTTCTCATGAGGCCATAACAACTGTGAAGCACAACCACCAAGTTGTCTCCTATCTGGATGCTTGGTCCAGCCGACGCGAGACGAATAGCCCCCCCCCCTCCGTCTTGATCCCCTCCTCCACGAGGGGATGACATTCACGACTTGTCGGACGCTTCGCACCACGCACTTCATTCTGCAATTTGCACTCTCTCAAGCGCGTCCTCCGTCCTCCGTCCTCTCTCCACCATCCACCATGGCCAGTGTCTCCAAGACAATTGCCGCGCTCGTCGCTGTCTCGGCCGCCGCATCGACCGCCGACGCCGCCGCCAACATGACCCTCGAGTCGTCCGGGCCATGGCAGCTGTACACGTTCTCGCAGAGCTGGCAGCCCGAGTTCTGCTTCCACCAGAACTACCCCGGGTGCAGCTCGCCGGACAACTTCTGGACCACGAGCTTTACGATTCACGGTCTCTGGCCGGACGTGACCTCGGGAAAGTACCCGTCCGACTGCACCGACGAGGCGTTCGACCTGAACACGGCGACGTCGGGTGTGTCGCTTGACTTGCTAGAAAAGTACTGGCCCAACGTCAAAGCCACGACCGGGAGTTCGTCGTACACGAGCTTCTGGAGCCACGAGTGGATGACCCACGGCACGTGCAGCGGCCTCGACCAGGCCACGTACTTTCAGACGGCCATCAACATGCTCGTGAACAACCCGACGCCGTCGATCATTGCCAGCAACTATGGCGGCAGTGTCTCAGCCGACGATCTCCGTGCGGCTTACGGCGGCGCGAGCAACGTGATCCTCCAGTGTTCGGGTCGTTTCCTCAAGCAAGTGCTCACGTGCTGGGCCAAAGACTCCAACAACGTCCCAACGTCGCAAGAGACTTGCCCCGACAACCTCCTCAACGAGGACAACTGCTCGGGTACGCTCACGATTTCGAGCTTTTAGATGGGGTGACAAAGACGATCGCTGCTCTTGTTAGTGATGCTAGATCCTAAAAGAGGATGAGACTACAGTATCCGTAGCTTTTCGTTGAACCAATGTGTCAACTGCTGTAGCCATGTGATGTCAGTAAATACATTCCCCCACTTGACTGCCAGCTGATCCCCTCGTCCGTCATTGCGATTTGCGAACGCCGACACTAAACTGACCAACCAGAAAAGCCACCCACCTCCTCCTTCTCTATCGGATAGCCGCACGCAGCGCCATCTGGACCACGCGAAGCTTTCAGCACAGTGGTTGTTTAGCGCCTCGCGTCGATCAGCTGATCACGATTGTTCTGCGGTCGAAACCTGCGGAATCGCTGTCCCCGCTTTTGCTGTGCTGCAAGTCGCAGCCAAAAGTGCGGCCACAGAGCCAGTCAACGTGACGGTCTCACCTACCCACCCACTGGGGACTAGAGGGGATCCAACATACCGTAACTACTAATCGGACCGTCCCTCCGCTGAGTTTACCGTCTGGATTCTCGTGGAACTCTCTACCACATGCCGGCTTCCGTGCCTTGTGGCAGAGGAGGACACTGGCCACGCTAACTGAAGTTGAGTCTTCATATACCACCCCATTTTGCCTCTGGCCAGCCTACACACCGATCGCTCATGCACGCCGACCACGCGACCGCGGTCTCGATCCCCGTGGACGCGGGCGAGCGATCGACCGCCGGCGACACGGGCGCGACGCCGTCCAGCACGACCGGCGTGCGCTACGTCCCCATCGCCGCAACCTCGCGGAACGCCGGCGGCCTCCCGATGCTGCAGACGCGCATGCCCATTACGCACAGCGGCTCGTCCAACGGCTCGTCGCTCGACTCGTCGCGGCGGCCGCACAACTACAGTGACATGCGCGAGTCCAGTATGGTAATGTCGAGCAACAAGACCGACGACTCGATGCGCAAGTACCTTCGCGACCTCATGCAGGAGCTCGGGGTCGACGGCGACGCGAGCAGCGTCAATGCTATGCCGGTGCCGCCGCCCCCCGTGGCCCCGAGCGAACCCGACCAACTCGACGAAGCGCCATTGGGCGATCCGGCCCATCCCGCGATTGGCCTCTTTCGTCGGTGCCATTTTGGTTTACTAATCTCGGTCGTATTTGCGGGTCTCTTGACCTCGTGCCTCAAGCGCGGCGTACTCCCGATCATGCGCAGTGAACTGCAGATGGCCGCGTACCAAGCCGACGCCGCCGAAGTCTTGGTCATGCTGCCGTGGTCCAGTATGTTTTTCATTGGCTTTGTGTCCGACTGCTTTGCGTTCTGTGGCTCGCACCGCAAATCGTACGTGGTCTTGGGCTGGACACTCGTGGTCATCTCACTCTTTGTGCTGGCGATCGTGACCTATGCCAACTCCCGTGACGCCGCCACGGGCGGGACCCACGCCGTCGCGTTTGTGAATGGCGCCGTGTTCCTACTCGGCGTCGCGTGCTTTGGAGGCATCCTCACGGTCGTCATGGCGGAAGTTTACTTTGTCGCCATGAGCAAACGAGAACGCTTGCGCGCGCGTGGTGAAGTCGTTGGGACTTTGCTCCTTGTTCAGTTTTTCTTTGAGACCCTCGGCCAAGGCGTGACCAATTACGTCGTGTTCCACACCACGCCACTCGGGGTTCAGCCACTGGTATCGCTCCGGGAGATCACCGTGTTTTTATCTCTCACTTCGCTCGTGCCGCTGTGTGCGACCGTCCTCTTTTTCCGCGAAGACGCGGAGCTCATGCGGGCCGGGTCCATTCGCGAGACCGAAGTTGAGCGCAAAATTGGCATGGTCGAAACCGTACGGACCCACGCCAAGCTCGTGTGGACGTTGCTCCAGCGGGAATCGACCTGGAGCGTCGTGCGGTTCCTCGTGTTGTTTGTGTTTTTCTCGGAATTCCTCGTTCGGTACGCGCACCTTGTGCTCGACGAAGTGTGTGGCATTACGCTCACGGTCGTGTCGACCGGCAAGATCATCCAAGAGCTCCTGAGCTTTGGCGCGGTCTTGGTCTGGCGCATGTTTCTCCTCAATGCCGACTGGAAATGGTGTACGCTCATTGGGTTTCTCGGCGTTGCGTGGGTCCCCCAGATGGTCTATGCGCTGTGTGTGCTGTTCAATGTCTCGCGCGACGTCGGGCTCTATATGCTCAGCGGTGCGACCAAATCAGTCGTGCGGGGTTTGATTGTCGCACTCCAAGTGGCCATGGCCGTCGAGATTGCGCCGCGCGGAGCCGAAGGTGTGACTGTTGGTGTCGTCATGTCGATCGCTACAGTCATGCGCTTGCTCGCGACTACGGCCTCGAGTGCCCTCAGCTTTGCGTTTGCGACCCAGACGATCACGGCCAATGGGCTCAACGTCAAGCTCTCGCTCGCCGAAGAGATCGCAGTCGGTCGTGACCCAACGGCGATCAAATTGCCGAAATCGCTCGAGCGCCAAGTACTGCTGGCGTTGCTCGTGTGCTACACTATCAAGCTGCTTGCGTGCGGTGGGGTCGGCTTCTTGCCCCACCAGAAACAGCATTTGCAATGGCTCCACCGCTTTGGCAAGTCGAGTCCGCGGTACGCGGTCGGGACAATTTTGATCTTGGCTGTAAGTCTCTTGGTAGCCGCGGCGTTTAATGCGTTGGTGGTCACGCCGCGGACGAGCTGTCTCAAGGCGTTTGGCGGCAAAGGCTGCATCAAGGTGACCTGAGTTTTTCGTGATGGCTGGTTGTATGGGAATTTATAGTTACAGAGAACGAAATGAAAGTCTCTACGCATCTTCAGTTTACAATGATGGACGCTTGGGTATCTTCTACTGTATCTGTTAAGAGTCGTTGAGTGAGATCATGACGACTCAAGGAGATGGGCGACACAAATGGTGTGGATAAAGTGGGTACGGGTTGAGGTAAGATCCAACTGACCGTGGTAATAATGCATGTCTCCGTCTAGGTTGGTCCATGCTCCGCGTCCTCTCTGCTACTTTCGTTCTCACCCGCTTTGTCCATCACCCAGTCAATTTAATAAGCGTTATGCGCAACGTCGACTCGACGACCACCGGAGAATACCTCGGCGTCGTGTTTGAGGGTACCGCGTCGGTTCTGGAGTTTTGTGTTTGATCTCGTGGGCTTGACGTGCAAGACCGCGTCGTTCGTGCTGCCCGTCGCAGCGCTCGTCGCGGTGCAGTTGCGCTGCTTGGGGTGCTCGTGAAGCACTTTTGTGACGGCTCGACGGCCTGGAAACGTCGTCTTTAGCGCGGTCATGACGTTGCTGCTGGTCACTGGGTTGCCGCTGGTTTATCCACCGAGCAAGATTGAACAAAATGATCAAGAGGTTCAAGTCTCGCCACGCGCGACGGACGGATTGGTGACCGCTGTAGCTACACGGTTACTACTCGCCTACTGATCGCGTATCAAGAAGCGTGATTCCCGCAAGTCGTTCGACATTCGCTTGCTTTGTAAATCTCCCATAACCCTACTAGAACTAATATATGCTTGGCAGAATCTCCGACGGACTGTATGGGAGGTACAGCTCAGACGCGCTGCCCAGCAAGTGACTTGGATGGCAGTGTCGCTGTCGGGGTGAGGACGACGTTGTACGCCGGCACTGGCTGCGCTGCTATAAAAAACGAAACGGTAAGCTTCATGGTTCAGTAGTAAACAGCAGAGAATTGCACATACCGAGCTTATTGGTCCAGCGACGATGCACGACATTCACAATCACCAAAACGACTACGAAGCAGGCCGCGATCGAGGCGATGATCACCACGGGCGAGGAGTACTCGGTGGACACGGTGCGTGTTGCCACCACAACTGTCGGTGAAATCGCCTCGGACGCACTAGCAATCGCCGTGACGTCGTCGGTCCACGTCGGCGACGCACACGCTGCGAGGCAGATGCAGGAGTCGTCCTCACCCCTGCAGACACCGTTTTTCGAAGCGGACGCGAGGCACTGCGTGCAGGTCGCATCTGACGCCGAGCAGTAGGTTGTGTTGACTGCGACAAACTGCGGCACGTCGTCGCTCGGGTCGTAGCCGCTCATGGCGCGACAGAGGCCGCGGGCATCGAGGAAGCATCGCTACTTGCACATAAACAGGCCATTTTCAGTCTCGCATCGAGTATACCGGTATGCCAAAGCGGTAGTAGGGTAAGTACCGGCGTCGCGAGGTCGCTATTGAGACACGTCTGGCACGATCGCAGTGGTGTACCCACACTTGCAGGTGTCGATACGTAGAAGCAGCGTTCGTCGTCGGGCGAGAGAGACATGGTGCGTTGGGCGACCCCGAGGCTCACGGCCATGGCACAGGCGACGAGAAACACGGCGAGAATCGCAAGGCGAGGAGTGCCGGACATGGTCTTGCGCAGCGATGTACTGCGTTGTACGAGGTGAATTCGAGTATGACAATGGGAAGCGATGAAGAGGCTCATCACTATTCTCAGAAGAACACTTTCGGGGCTCAAAACAGAAATGGCCCAGAACAATGTTTATGAAGGACCCAAAATTCAACCATCGATGGAAGGAAATATGTATAACGTTGATTTAGACCATAGAAACCGAAAATACCCAAACTAAATAGAATCTTAGCGCTTCTTATCCGTTACCGTGACTGTTTGCAGTCCGTTCGGCAGGTTTCCCGAAGTGATTTCTTTCGAGTTGTTCTTCAGTCTTTCTCAGTAGGTAGTTGCCTTCCAAGGAAACTGCTGGAAGCGATCTGGCTGTGAAGTGGTTCCTATCCGTTTTACCAACGGCCATGCTTCGGCCTCGACTATTTTCTGCTCGAGTGGTACAGTGTATACAATAAAGAAATTATCACGGCCAACATGGATATAGGATTTCCTCATTTATCAGTCTACGAATCGAACCGCCTTAGCTTTTATCAGTTCGAGTGTCTCTCGGTTCAGCAAGTGCCGACACTGGTTTGTCTGTTACGACATCTCCTCATTCTCATTTTCACCAGCAATGCGATTGTCGTCAATCCGCACTATGACTATCTCTTCCGCCTCCTCCATATCCAGCTCAGGGGCCGACGGCTCCACGCAAAAGCAGTGACACGCCCACATAGTCCGCGGGGTGAATTCCGGTGCACTGGCATTGGCGCTCGCTATCGTGAAATCTGGTGCTGAGCTTTCCAATAGACTTTCAAACTCGGGAGCCGACGGCTTAAGGTCACAGGTAACGACGACGTCCACATCGCCACGCCCCAACAATGCCCGTCTCTGCGTCGTAGAGCCCTTTGCTTCCAAGTTACAGTCCGTCTGCTGTTGATTCTTCCAGGCAAACAGTTGCAGTTCCATATTCACCGCACGACAGGTCTTCGTACTGCCTGTGTCTTGGCATTTCGACGGACACTCGACCGAGACCGAGGCAGGTGATGCTCGTGCTCGTGATGGTCGTCTTGTCGGTGCTCGCACTGCGAGCGACCCGAATGCACGCGTTGCAAACACCCGACAGAGGCGATACTCGTCATGCTGCGATCCCAAACGAGTTCGCGATGCCATGGTTCCATTCGATTGTGGTGTGTGTCTAGGACTGAGGAATTTTGATAATGGCGAGTTGTCGAGCTTTCGCCTCCATGGTGTCAGAAGAACTGTCTCCTTCTCATACTCCCTTGGGTTTTCTCGGTGTTGTGCGATCAAGGGTCGGTCCACGATCAGAACCAGGGATGCCGTTCTCGTCAAGTGGCAAGTCACACGGCACAGTGGACTTTCAATATCTCAGCTTCGAGTGACCCGCACACCCTCTAAGCACCAATCAGCATCGAAACCAATGGCGATCTGGAGATGGGTTGAAAAGGACAAACTGGATGTTGAACCCGTGAGAGTCATGTCAGCGCATGTCACAGCAACAGTTGTTCGGCTCGTGTGTGTTTCCAAATTATCGTTCTAGAAAGGGTATGTATATGTACATCAAACAACATCTTATCTCTTGCCAATATGGGAAAAAACATCTATCACTTTAGCAAGGTGATAATAATTGTAGACACGACTGCCTTCTATTCGAATGACTTGGCAATACACACATTCCGGTGAACAGACAAATCATTGTCAAATCGGGAGGATCTTAGGGGGTACGACATTTGTTCTCGAAGAAACATGAAGGGGTACGACCCCCCGTTCTGTGTCTTTGAGAACGGTCGAACCCTCGTGGACATGAACGGCGGTCCCTTTCGATGAGCCCATTCGACCATGCTGAGGCGTTTAGTGCGGATGTCCATGTTGAAGACGCTTGCCACGAGTTGGACTCATTCGAGACTCCGTGTTGCCCAGGGCATGAGCTTCGGTCCAGTCCATGTTGGTACAAGAGGTACCGTAGGTCTCAGCTCGTGGTAGAGACCCATGCTGAGCCTCAAAAAGCAAGGGCATCAACTGCCCGCCCTGCGCAAGTACGGCCTTTTCTTTCCAAGCAACTATCTCCAGAACGTGTTTTGATATGTTCGAAACTTGGTATCCCTGTCTCCCCATTATCTTTACAAGCGATTATTCGGACGTAGTTGTCACACGTTCTCTAACGTGCTTCAGCAATGTAGCAGTGATCCGCAGCATCTTAACCCTTCAGCATTGCTCTCTGGTCGATGTCCACAAATGCTCGCCTCCGATGGTCACAGATCATCACGGCTTGCTTGGATGCCTGGATGCTTGAGCACAGTGACCGCATATATCTGTGCGTTAACCGGAGAGGGCAAAACGAGCAACGATAATGGTAGGTACCGATCGTCGCGAGTCATACAAATCCCGGAAGACCGGGCAGAGTTTTTCCAACTTGTGCTTGAGACGATCGGTGCCGGATTGTCGTCAACGTCGTCAGCGGTCGATATGATCCGATCGCGGCGATGCACCATCACTACATGTCTTAGCCGGATAGTGCCGTCCACGGCAGGCGACTCAATGTAGATTACATAAGCGGTGACGTGGAATAAAACTCAGCACCCTCACAGCATGGCAAGGTCCGACTCGGTCCAGTATACGCGGTCGGCTAGTGTGGTTGAGGTCGCCTGAACGGACGATCCGTGGCGTGGCGTCTCGTCGAGTCCTCTGGATGATCGTCGCGAATTCTCAAACGCGGGGTCCAGCGATTGAGAACCCCGTCGATGCCCTGTATCGTCCTCCCCCTCCAAGTCGTCAAAATCGACCCACCCTGACGCCGGCGAGTTGGTCTCTAGTCCAGCGAGGAGAAGCTGTTCTTTGGCAATCATCTCCTGCCGTAATGCCTGCCACCCTGACAAATCCAATCGACCCGATGGAATGGCCCGCTCTGGCTGGATTTCGTGGGCTGTCGTCGACGTTGACCACGACCAAATCGAGTCGGCTGCATCACCGTCTCCATCAAGATCGCCAGACCGTGGGGCTCCTCCACCCATAGCGTCCTGCGACGCCGAGCGGCTCCGGCGATGGCGCTGGACAATCTGGTAGGCTACCAACACCAGTACAATGGGCGCGACAATGACTGTAAACAGCGACGGCGTCGACATGAGTGGATGATTCAGTTCCGTTGCGAGCGTACTCGTGCTGAGAGGGTTGGTACAATTTTTGTGGACAAGCACTTCGCTGCGGACCGGGCTTTCGCAGATCGAGATGCAAATGCACTTACGATTGCGAAACGTGCCGATGCAAAAACGCGAGTCGAGTTTGGTCGAAAAGTCGTTGCGTTTGCAGTACCGACACGTGGGTTCGTCGATCGGGCAGTAAGACACCGACTTGGCGGGAAAATGGTATTGTTGTGTATGCGAGGCGTTGCGATTCTTGGCATATGGGCCACTCATGTTCTTGGTGATGGCCAGACGAAAGTCCATATAGCCGTTGTACCGGTCAACAGTCTGGTCGACGCACTGCCCAAGCTGGTTGATCATACAGCCCTAATAGTGACAAAACGAACAGCTCAGAATTCAACAGAATAGAAAGGCAACAATAAAAACGTACGGGCATTTCAAGGCAGTCACGGCATGTGCGTGGATGGAAGCACCGGTCATTGTCCATTTTGTAGTAGTAGCAGGTGTCGTCGTCGGATGTCCATGGAATGTCCGAGTCTGGGCGCGTGGCGTTGGCAATTCGACGCAGTTCTTTCGGCAGCAGATCCAAGGTTGTAATGGTCGCTTGGCCGCCGCTGCCGATGGCGCGCGAGCCCGAGGCATCGGATGCATCGGATGCCGCGGACGAGCCGACGACAATTGGCTCGGGATCGTACGACCTCGCGCGCCGCGGCATCTCACTGTCGTCGAATGCGTCGTCACCCGACGAGGACGAGGACGAGGAGCTCAGGACGGGTGGAGGCATTGTGGCGGCGAACGTAGGGACCGGTGGCACGGACGTCGGCCGCTCGCGCTTGAGGCCCATAGCGGTACGCTATTGTGGGTGGCTTTGGGTTGGGAGTCGCACGGAAGAAGCGAGAAAGAGAGAGAGAGGAAGGTGTGGAAGGTGGAAGCGTGGAAGCGTGACAGACGCCGTAGACGATGCGACGGCCGTCGCGCGATGCAAAGAAAGATCAGCGACTCGCTATATAGTCAGACCAGCCAATGCGGCGAGTGGCTCATCAATTGACCCCAGATGGTGGCCCAGACGGGATGTGGGTCCGACCGAGCAGATCCGAAAAGGCCCACAATGGAGATGCGACATGTGAGGAGAGGAGGAGAACGGAGAGGAGAAAGGAAAATGATGATGGAGAAAAGGGAGACTGTATTGACACATGGAAACAATCGTGGATGGGCATTTGTAGTCACAATGCCTAGCGACGGGTACTGTAAATAGGCTAATTGTTTGATGGCGGTCGGAACTAGACGCGGTCGGTTGGTTCGTGCTCGTACTCAAAGTCGCTATCAAATGACGGCGCCGACGGTGGCTCCATCCCTTCTTCTCCATGCTGTGGGGACATGGGCGGTGCACTGGCTTCAACCACCACAGCCCCCATGACGGGGGCGGCGAGGATCGTCATCTGGGGGTTGACGCTTTGCCGAATGTCCAGGAGGTCCACAAAGTGATGTTTTGGCGATAGGTCCTGGGCGCCTTCAAGCAGTGCGTTTTCTTTCTTGTTGGGTTCCCGCCGGGCCGCTTGCCATCCTGCTAGATTCAGTCGTCGAGTGCTTGTCGCTGTAGACTCTGTGGATCCGCCACCACCATTGTTCTCTCCTTCTCTATTGAAACCACCTTGGTGTTGCTGAAGTTGCAATTCTGCTGCCTCAGTTCGTCGTCGTGTTTCGACGCGATGGCTCCGCACGACAAACAGACCGACCAGCACCACTACCGCAGGGATGCCACCCATGGTCCACATTTCCCGCCAGTTTACACCACCGCTGTCGTCGCCATTGTCGGCGACACTCGTGTCTGGTTTCACGCGCGGCGGACCGGACGCCGCAAAAGCTTTGGGGCGTGGGGGCGGTCCGCATCGCAAGCCGCCGGCAAGTTGTTCCCACCGCGTCGTTTCACACGATGCAATACAAATACAATTGTTCTCACCGACGCAAAAGCGACTGTCGCTGACATCGCCGGCAAACACTGTGCGTTTGCACTCGAGACAGGTCGCGTCGGTCTCGGAGCAGTAGGTCGCATTGCTCGCGGGGAAATGGTACCGCAGCGTGACGTTGTGTTCCGACACGTCCGAACCCGTAAGGTTAAGCGCAAACGCTTTGTGGTAGTCCAGTGCCGGCTCGAACGCCCGCGCGGTCAGGTTGACGCACGCGCCAAACTGGTTCACCATGCACTCGGGCATCTCGAGGCACGCGCGGCACGTTCGCGGTCGGCTACATCCACGCGATGAGCGCGCATAGTATCCGCAGGTCGCCGGCACGGTTTCTTCGTCCTCGCAATTTGACCCGTTCTGCTGCTGTGCGTGGGGCGGCGCCGTGACATCGGCAAACGGCCAGCGCGGCCGGTCAGGTTTGCCGTCGAATTTTGTGCCGGGGGGTCCGCCGACGTCGCCGTCGCTCGGCAGCGGCGGATCGTTTGCTGCATGCGTGGGGGGGGGCACCATCGTAAGCGCGATCAGCAGCGCCAGAAGAAGCGCCATGAGCGGCGGTCGCTGCATGCGGACGCGGAGCGTTCTCATGGCGGTCAGCACTTTCAGGGTGTGTAGTGATAGGTGACAAGCGTACCGTAGAGGCGGAGCATCAGCAAGAGCGGCTGACACTGACTGGTCTTGTTAACAAGAACCACTCGGAACAAAAGCACATCAATTCGATTGCATCGCTACAAAGTGATAAGCACGGGTTTTGTGAGCTCCTGGTTTCCCAAATTTTGACAAAACGTGATACAATAGCGACATGCAAGGCGAAAAACCGCACGGAAAGTACGAATCTGGCAGCAGTTTGCTCTGAATCGACGCCCTTCGTAACCTACAATGGGAGACTTGCCAATCATTCTCTTTCGTGATTAGGGCTAGCAAAAATAAAACCTTCTCATTGGGTAAATTTGTCCGAACATGTAAAAAAATAGGATAGCGCTGACTACCGACAAAATTTGATAGATGCTAATCCAATTTCACAAACGCATGAAGTCCATAAAAATGCATACATTAAATTATGAAGGTCTCGCGGAAGTGCTCATTCTGACTCAATCTCTCCCAAAATACCAGCATGGCCATCCCTGGGAAATTGAAGAAGTCTGCAAATATAGAGTTTTGGGATGTAACAGAAAATAATGTTTACCAACCAAAGTGGAGATCTGGGGCAGCATTGGTCTTGTTGGACTTTGTAATGAGCGCGGCCAATACCATTGGAGAGAAGAGACTCAAAGGTACAATTTGGTTTGCTCATATTCCGCTAAAGTTGAGTTGTGCTTTTGGGCGGGCGAAAACAGTGCATTTGTTGATGGTCATTTTGTTCTCGACGGGGCAGAACTCATGTCATCCGGACCACATATTTTCATGACTGACAACGGCTACAGAGAAGAATGAAAGAACGGAAGATAGCTAAGATGCATAGCCCCCATCGCTGGTCTCCGCAATGCAATCGATTGCGATCCCAGGCCATTATCCATTCTTTTTAGACCGATTCGTGTTTTGTGCTCATCTATTCTGAGCATTAAAAAGTGGAGCCGCTGGGTCACTCGCACGAGGTTCAAGCCGGACCAGACCCGGCGCAGACACTGTTCAGACAGCAATTGCCTTTCGACCCCAGCTGGTCCGCTGAGAAGCTGCGCTGATTACGTGTCGCCAGGCGCTCAGGCTGATTGTCCTGGTTGACAACTAATCAAGTGATGGATGGAATGGTCATGTGGGTCACCTGGTAGACCTACTGATTATACCATTCCAGTCCGAAATCGAGTTACTGATTTAGTGAAAGAGGTATCAGGTGAGGAACGAGGCGGGTATGCGGACTAGCACACGCAATTCTCCTGGGGACGCGATGCATGTTGCACCTGCTGACCACTCTACAGGACTGGCGCTGGTTCAGTGGACGTGGAATTTCTCGGGGCGAGTGCGCATTCCTCTCGACTGGCTCAATGACCGAATGCACCATGCGGCGCCACTGCCGCGAACAGATGCATTTATATCCATGATGCGAGATCGTTCCCCTTCAAAAGCCGCTGAGCCAGAGTATTCCAAACGTCAGAGCCAGTACGCCTCCTGATTAAACGACAAGCTGGCCACCGACAGCCATGTCAACGTCGTCCCACACAAAAACAAGCGAACTCGAGCCGGAGAACCGAGTGGTGGGGGCACAAGGTTAAGCAGTCTTGAGTCGTCATGGCGGTCCTTCTCCTAGATTGCCGCGTTGGTTGCTGCTGTGCATGGACAGAACATTACTTTTTCCTCGTGGCCAGCACCTCACAGATGGTGTTGTTCCAACGGTCTCCATCGAAGGCAGCACGACCACCACAGTCACTCACGAGACGAGTGCTGGAACAGTCTGCCGGGCGACGTTGCTTAGCCTACTGCAAAGAAGATGTCCGGCGGATGAAGCTATATCAAAATGGTCAGACCGTCACCCACTGCACCCAGTTCCCTGTTCTTCTTGTCGAAAACATTTCTCGGTGCGTATCCCACACGGCTGCAGAAAAGTGAAAGAAGATGGGTCCTTTAATGTAAGACTTACAACCCAATCGATCTACAATTGGTCAATTCCAATTAAGGTCGTTAGAGAGACCATGGCCTCGCCACAACAAAACCAGCAAACGTGCCACCTGAGAATTGCATGTACGTGTACGATCCCGTGACTCGCTGCGAAACCCATCGGCCATGTGATTCCTGTGTACAGAAACCGGTACGTTGCTTTCCTGCATTAATATTCTGTACACTGGAACGTAATAGAGAATATGGACTGTGGTAGAGCTGCATGGTCGGCGTGATACGGCGCGTGTCAGCCAGTGGGCGTCACGCCTCAGGACCCATCACACTATGCCCACGCGACGCTCGCAACTTGACGCAGTCAGGATTCAAGGAGAGTACGAACGCCAGTGCGATCAAAGACAAGCAAGACTGGGGATTCTCCTCTGGCACCAAGTACTACCCCGTGGACAAAGCGGTCTGTAGTTGATGCACTCAAGCACGCTTCTGTCTACCGGTGGGTGCCGAGCGCGATAATCGCTATCGCGTTGGCGCAAATGGCTGTGTGTATATCTACAATTGTGAGTATAACACACACACAGGCAAGACGTTATTTTCTCGGTCGCCCACACCAACGTTGTACACGGAAGGCGACCATGAAATCGCGACGGCAGCTCCGCGTTGGAGGATGCCACTCACGACTACAACACCAACTCCGTCGGCGCGATTACCGGTGCCCTATACTGAGCCCAAGTCGATCAATGGGTTGGACTACGTGCTGATTGCCGCAGGCTGTTTTTTTTGGGCTTCGTGCATCGTGTGGGTCGGGAATTTCTGCTGGTGGCGGCGCCAAAGCGCACGGCTGATTCCGATGGCGGTCACAACCAGGATCGATACGCCAAACGAAGCGGGGGCAGAGTCGCCAATGGGACGACGGATGGGAACAGCGACAACGAATACCAATGCGTGAGATAATCGAGATAAGAGCAGCGAGCAGTGGTTAGGTCACGCTCAAGCTGCTACAGTATCACTCATTCTTCACTTCGCCCCAATCCAAGCCACAGTCCACCCGCAGGACTACGGCAACGCCGAGCGATCTCAAATCCACAACACCACTCCTAGGGAGCTACAGCTCTCGCAGGCCGTAGGTCCGGCGTCGATTCGGACTCTTCGAGCCAAGTTAACAAGCCAGTGAACTTCTGCGTTCCCCCATTTCCTGTTAATTAAACGGAAAAGCTCACAATCTGACCCACCGCACCCACGACGCCCACTCAGGCCAGCATCATAGCGCAGCACAGCCATGGTGACGCCGTCACCTTCCTTCATATCCTCGCACATCTCCAACCAGGGCGCGTTCGAGTCGTGGAACGCTTCGACCGGCTTCTGGAAGACCGCTCCTGTGCCGTGTCTCCAGACCCGGGTAAGCGTACAGCGACACTCGCTTGCGTACTGTACACCTTTTTCTAACCGACGTATTACTGGAAACATACGGATGTACGATCGGCTCCATGGGCTCTTGCCAGGCTCTGACAGCGGCGTCCAGCCAGCACAGTTCCCAGCGTGAACAAGACCATGCGACAGCAGTTCCCTGCATCCGCTGCGACGTACTGTGCGACCGACGGTGCGATCTGCCCACCAATGTATTCAAAGGCAACACTCAAGGGATAGACTCATATCCCCAACGTCTGTACGCAAGTGGTATCTTTCATTTGATGCGTCGTCTCCAGAACTCCATGATCGCTATCAATGATACCAACACGCTATTAAGTACAGTGAATGTAGCACCGTTTAAGCACGCTTCTCCTTCTCCACAGAAAACAACGACTGCAGAGAAGACCAAGGCAAGTGCCATGAGGACAATTTCTCCACGAAAGAGCCATCGAATCCATCCTGCTCTAACATCATCAAGTAGTGCTACATCAAAATCATGATACAGTAGTTGTAAGGGCAGAATAACGCACTTACGCTAGTACTTGTTGACTTGATTCGGCTCATCCGGACATTCCACCAGCACATGGATGTCTCCGTTCACTCGCTCGAAATTGTTGCCGAAGTATGCGTCATTGTTGAGGTCCCACGTCTCCTCCAATAGGTGTTCGTGCATGAGATTTTTGATTCGATCTGGAATCGTTTTCACCTTGATCGCCTTAATATCTGCGTCTTGCGAGTTCAGCCACGTATCGCCCTCCCTCGCGGGATACAGCTTCAGCAGATCAGCATCAAAGTAGATCGAACCGGGCTACTTCTCCTTGATCTTCTTCTTTAGATCACCAACAGTCTCGCTGACGTCGATGTCCACAGAGAAGACGCTCCCGACTCCAACCACCGCGCAGAACAGCATGACCATAGTGTTTCTTTGTGGTGGATTGGCAGATTTCCTTCTCGAAGCGCAATTCATGTACAATTTATCCTACAATTCATCATGTAAGTCATCAGTTGCTGATGAATTGTAGGATAAATTGTAGTACATGAATTGCAGCACGAACGAGTCACCATTCGATTGGCACATCAATCATTGAATGATGGACTGTTTTTTCTGATCCCATTCGTTTAAATGTGCTGAGTTTGCGGTCGGTTGTGGAAAGAACAATTGCACACATTCTTAGCAGAATGCAGGAGCCTCCTTCTTCATCTGGCAATTTGAATCAGGGTGTCACCCCACCCCAATCTGCTCATACAGTACAGTACAGTGCCACTGATCTCTACCTCATTCAACCCTCGTACAATTCGATTAGAGCTGTCGAACAATTGATGGGTTCAATGGATTCAATTTGGTCTGCTTGACGAAGAACAGGCAATGGCATTGAGAGGCTTGAAACGCCTTCCTCCTTTCGTGGACTTCGTGGCATCAGGTAGGCGAGGTATCCACTCGCCGGACCTTGCACGCGCGGCAAGGTCCGGCGTGTTTCCGTGGCGTCATTCTTGAACTTTTCATATTAAGCTTTTTCGACTTGAATTCCACAATGGGCAACGCAACCTGGACTCCGTCGTACGATATCTGTGCCTTTGAATACTGTAATGCAACGACTGGCTGCACGAAGCCTCGCTCCAGCGCAAACTGCCTTCGCACGGAGGTCGGCCATTTCTCTCTCTATTCGCATGGCATCGTCTAATACTGAGCATGTCGTGTAACCAGGGCTGCATGATCAGCCGGTCGGGATTGTGCGAGTTGCTTGCAGGACCAGTCCATCCGCTGTTCGATTTCCAGCGCGCGTTTGCGTTAAACCTCACGCTCCTAACGGCCAGAGACACAATCAACACCAGCACACGCTCTGTTTTAAGCATTTGGCTGTTCGCCGTCTTGAAGGCTACATACTGCGAGGCCGACGACGTCGTGTGCGAGCAGTGCGTTCAGGAAACATCTGGCAGGCGTCCGTCGTCTCTGATATCCGATTTGCGTCGGTGCAAACGGTTGCATCTGTGTGATGAATTGCAAGTTCTCAAATGGCGACGCCGTTCTGCAAAACTTGCGTGGACGACATGCTGACGCTGGCATCAGAGAAACAGCAGCTGACGCGGACGAGTGTCGCTACGCCAAAGATGACAATGCAGGTGGCTGCACTACATACCGAAGCTGCCGCAATTGCTTGGACAAATAGGAACGAGCTGTGATTGGTTTATTTTAGCTTGTTGTACGTGTCTGACCGTAAAAATATACTGTTTCTGTAGCGCTGTCGAATTGGGACGGACAGGGAGTGTGAGAACATCAACTTTCTACCGTCTGCAAGCGACTACCGGAATGCGGTAAATGCCAGCTTAGTGCTTCCTACCGCAAGGACCAAGAACGCCACAGGTCTCCAGCATTCACAGGCCTGGGTCTTTCCCGCTTCAGAGCTTCACTACTACGCGACGAGCGACGCTGTCTGCGTCACATACCAGAAACAGCACTCGTGGGTAAGTGTCGGAAGCGCGAGCGGCAGTCGCTTTTACGTTCGTGCCAACGGGAGCGTCTGCGTGATAATTGCACGCCTCCCGACAATAGAATCACGTGCTGGGTGATCGAAATCGTGAGGGAGCCGGCCAATAATGGACTGTAACCACGATCGTGATCACTATCGTAGTGGTGGCCGTGGTGGTGGTCGTCAGTTGCTTGTTGGGATCCGAAGCACAATCCGCTCGCGCGATGCAAACGCTCGCGTCGCACGCGCTGCGCCAGAATATGAGGCTGGACACATTGGCTCGCAACCAGCGCAGTCCAGACGCGGATAGCAAGACGGATGCTATCACCCATCGTCATACAGACTAGAGCAAGGGCTAGTCGCGACCACATACTCGTATTGGACGAACTCGATGGAAAGATGCAAATCACACCAGTCCACCAGGACTTCTTAGAATCTTACGATGGTCAATTTGTGAGCTCCCAGCTGTACATCCAGTAGCTCAGAATTTCCTCAGGAATGAGTTCATAAAGTGAGCTTCAAGTTGAAGTTGGAGCGATTTAGATAGTGGGGTCTTGCATTGGGCAAGAGCTGGTGGAAATGTGGCGTAGTTCGGGCGACCCACATTTAAGAGATGCAGCTGTGGTCAGGCAGAAAGGGAGATGGCTGGGTTGGATAGTGTCTCAACAAATTCAGCATGCTTCCTATTCGACTGATACGTTTGATCGTAATAAAGTGACGCACTAGTTTGGAGGGCCGTTAAAACTGCTGAACTTGCTTCTATTTTCAGTCTCAACGGCTAGGTTGCAACGGAAACCATAAATCGAGCAATCGTAGGTCGTATTTCTTCTGGTGGTCAAAAGTGACAATACTGTTGGCGAAACGGAAACTGACATGGATAGAGTATAATGAGTTCCCACTAATTGACCACTCAAGATCATAAATGCAGTGAACATTCGCATTTAAAACGCGGCGTGAACAGCTGCTTAGTGGGCTGTAAAAGCCAGCTTGGTGGTGCTAAATCGCGACCATACTCACCAACCAGCACCTCTCTTACTCACTTCTCAATTCACCCCCTCCTGGCCACAATGACCAACGCTAATACCACCAACACCAACGTCAACGACAACGCGTCAACTTCAAGTCTACCGTCCTATAACGAGTGTCGGTATGCCTACATTGATGTCAAGAGGAACTGCCACTCGGACCGCAATTGTGCCGACTGCCTCAAACAAAAAGTGAGTCGAAACACCCACCTATTCTACATAATAATCACTTGCCCTTGACCTCCTCCCTCTAATCTCACATACCATCCCTTCCACAGGGCTGTCGTATCGCGACCGGTGGCTTCTGCGAACCGGATACAAATCTAACCAACCCTCAAACCGACGCGCTCAACTACAAGCGTGGGATCGTCGTCGGGAACGTCTCGCTAGCCAACGACAAAAGCGACGCCTCGACCGTCCCACAGAAATGGCGCTTTCCAGCTGCTCAGGTCACGTACTGCAGCGGCGACGACGCGGTTTGCAATCAATGCACCGAAGACAACTATGGAACAGGCAGCGACATCAGTGATAGTCGATTTTGCGTCGGCAAGGGCGGCTGCGTCTGTGTGCTCAACTGCAAAAGCAGCTTTCTCGAAGTGATGACCTGCGAGTCGACTGGGTCACACATTGGAGACGAGAGGGTTGTGGATGGTGACACGAAAAGCACGGCTAGCCCTATTTCAGTCAACCCAACCCCAGCAAACCAAGTGACTGAGACGCAGGAGCCACTCAATACCAGTGCCGCGGTCTGGATCGTGCCCGTGGTCGGAGTGGTGGTAGTTGGTGTCGTGGTTGGATTCGTGTGGCGTCGGATGCGCGCGCGTCGTGCGAGTCAACCGAATCACTGCGCGTTCCAAACGCCGGTGGTCGAAACCACTGGCACCAAAGCAATGTAATTTACTGCTAGTACTTGCAATACTACTATGCCATGTCAGACGTGCTTGAGAACGGAGGTTCAATTCAATAGAGAAGCTGTGATTCCCCAACCTACAACTGACTGGTTGTTTCTTGGTGTTGGACGCTCCCAGACTCGCGAGTTTGGCACCAACGGATGTGGACGACGCGAGCGCCGCTCACCAAGCGGCGGCCGTGGCATGGCAACAGCTCATTCTCGAGACGCTAGCCACGATCTGGTGCTGGCACCACAACATCGAAGACAGTGCCCAACAGTGGACGCCCCCAATGGCGAAGCTGTACCTCTCGGGCATGCTGCGCTCTTCGTTACGCGGCCTCGGAGTGCATCTCCCGTAGGCACCGCAGCTACGAGTGCGCGGCTGCAACTGCTGGCGCAGCTGACTCGCGGTTTCAGCTTGGACCCAGCGACCCCACTGCCGAAGCCGGCCAGCACGGACCGTCACGTGTTATCTTTCGACTGTGACTATCGTGGGAACCTCACCCCGGGAGGCTCCCGCGCCGTCATCGTGACGGCAAATCAGGACGCGACTCACGCGCACGCCACGTGGAGTACGTGTATGGCCTATGGGCAACCGGAGATGACTAACAATCGCGCGGAATATCTTGGTGTCATTGCTGGCTCCCACGAGGCCCATGACCAAGGATGCCGGTTTGAACTTGTTGGCGACAGCCACCTATTCTCCGGCAACGTCGGGACTATCGGCCACCCAAGAACCAGGCCCATTGGCCCCTGTACAACGTGGCCAGGCGCCTGGCCAACCTCGTCCAGGTCGATGTATGGCAGCGCCATGTACGTGCCTACAACAAAATGGCGGACGCCGCCGCGAACAATGCCATAGACTCCACAGCGAGTACGCAAGTACGCAAATATCATACCCGAACTCCAGGCCGCAAGCGGTCGCCAACGAGTGCCACATGGCCTCGGACTTTCAAACATGGCACATTCGCCATCTCTAGCGCATCGCGCGGGATTAAGTTGAGCATAACGCCTCGGCTATAGACATCGTTAATCGCACTCTATTAGACCAGAGTCTTCATCATCATCATCATCATCACCTTTCTCTCGTCACCAGGCTCAGTATATCTCAGCGTCGATCAATCAAATTGTGTGCGAGAGAAAAGTCAGTGATGTGGGTTCACTCTAGTATCAGTACATGGAAAAGTTCCGCCGGACAATGTCATTGCGCCATTCAGTCGTCGCGCCTCGGTATCAATTAGGTATTGACGATGGGTTTGCCACCCATAAAATCGAGCTGCGACAGCGCTGGCGCTTGCGCATTGTGGGCCGCCGACGTGGTGGGTGGTGCGGACGCGCCGCCTACCCGACTTTTCCGGTTCGTGTAGTCATTGTAGAAAACATATTCACACAACGTAGTATTGCGCGTCCACGGGAGGTGGGGCCGGCGGTGTTGACGACTCTGGCGACGTCACGGCCTGATGTGGTCGACGTCTTGGGTGCCTCCCCTTGCGGCAGTTTAGAGAGACAGCCACGGTCACCGAGATGGCACCGTATATGAGTACGGTCAACGCACACGAGGGAATCCCAAGGTTGCCGGACGACCAGTGCTGGGCTGTGGTCAGCCGCGGGTCGTTTTCGCTGTGGGCAGGGTGAGGTTTGGGCGATGGCGTGCGTGTACGCATTTTCGTCACGCCCTTGCTCGCCCGTGCTGTTTGTACAGACGCCATATTTGTTGACCATACAACCCTGCCAAATAGGAGTTGTATGCGCGGCATTGGTATCAGTGGGATAGTAATACTACCCGGTAATAAGACGCACCTTGTTCTCGAGGCACTCGCGGCATGTACGGGGTCACCAGCAGCTCGTTGTGGTGTTATAGAGATACGTGCGGCACGTGTCACCGGGTATTTGCGTGGTTGTGGTCGCCATAATGTAGCAAAGAATGCGAAAAGATGCGGACAGGGGAGGCGGGTGAATACTAGTCCCTGGTGTTGTGTCCCTACGGTACGCTAGTTCTTCGGTGCAGTGAGTGACTCTCGCACGCCGCGCGCCACAACAAGTGGATGGCGGAAACCTTCGTAGGCGCACGGAACAATAAAGAAAAACGATGAAGGGATCCATTTGACCTGGTGAGTCAGTTCTAAGTGGGTGAGTTTGCGTCATATTTGTCATGTATGAGTATACACGATGCCGAAAACCACCAAATGCACCGATAAAGCGGCGAGCACACATGAAAAAAAGACAAGGCACTAAAATTGGGTAAGCTAAAATTCTGATGTGCGGACCGAGAGTTGGTAAGCGACTGAGCAAACGTGATAGCCGTCCGTCACATGCGTTAAAGGAGTCGCTTGCTTTAGTTGCGCACTGTGGCCGGTACAACACATTTTCTATTGAATCGTGTAAACGACCTCGGCATTCAATCAACCGTCCCCTCTACCCTGCTCTGCTCGTAGAGACGTTTTTGGCTTCAACGCGTGGACTGGGAGGCTACTTGGCGGGTCGATTATTGGTCGAGAAACGCTCTCAGGTTTGTTACTGGGTTCTGGTGTGGCCAGCGTCTCGACAAACCCCATCGTTCTCAAGCTGGCGCCACCGCCGGTTTGTCTACAGTCGGTACCCCGCTACTGCTGGGACCCCAATCAAACCCACAATCAGGACAAGGTTGATCGCAACGTCGACACTGTGGTTCCCTCTCCAGCTCGAGGCTTCTTTGCGGATCGGAAGCTCGAGAGACGGACCACTCGACGACGGCGACTCTGTCCAGCCCACACAGGTGATATTGGGCGAGACCTCGCAATTTAAAATCCAGACACAGCCGTAGGCGCCTAGACAGTAGTGACTGTCGAGATCTTGACGCCTTCCGGCCGTTCAGAACTGGGCTGGTGCACGTTGCTGACGCTGCAAGTCGTTGCGACTGCAGTACGCCGCGTTGCCGGCGTGAAAGGCCCCGTACTAGCGGTATGTCAGCAGCGATGCGTTCGCTGCTGTCCGCGCGCCAGGCAGCACCAAGCTAACGTCGGCGGCGCCTTTTGAACCCGAGACCGGGTCGTAGCTGTAAACCTGTGCGGTGCAGCCGCCGTAGCTGTTGATCTTGCAGCCCTAATTCAATACACGATAGTCGATCAAGTGGAACAATAGAGCGTACTGTCATAAGTATTTACCGGATCAGGAGTCAGCGCGTACAGATCGGGGTGCTGTCGCACACATTGCTAGTCCCCAGCGCAACGGCCTCGCACTCTTCGGTTCGGGGCTCGGTGACGAAGGCTCTGGTGCCCACAGATCAGTGCTGCTGATGCCCATGGTCGCAAGGGAGGTGAATGGCGAGAGGATGAGACGTCAGTATTTGAATTGTCCTCGTGAATGCATGTCCATCTCCGCCAGATAATATTGGAATGGGTATTGATCCACTTGACCATCCAAAGTATCTATTCGGGATCCACACGTGTACCGTATAGATGGTACAGTCTGACTAGATCTGCTGAAACGTCAACTGCCAGCTCAACAGCTGGTCAACACTTACTATTACTACAAAATCACGTTAAAGTACTGGTTTCTCTCGTCACGGAAACGCAAATGTACGATGTCGGCACAGACGGCGGCTCGCTATTAAATGCTACTACGTAATACGGCAGATAAGCTAATCGATGGCAATGGAAAATTCTATAAAGTACTGAAGTACTGAAAGCGCGATTCAATTGGACCGCAATGAGCATTTGAATCCTCGAATCCGCAGCTGGATTTCATGGTGGCTGGACCAGCCAGAACCCCATCTGTCTATGTCGACCACCGTGGCACTGGAGTGAGCCCACCATGCTCCATCTCGCACACCTGATGAACGGCTGCTGCAACAGCCGACGACGTGCATAGGATCAGCCCCTGGATAGGCCTTGGTGGATGAATGGTCCATACAACTGACGGGTCGTCACTAACCGACAACAGACTCGCGTCTGCGTGGTCGTCCTACAGTACGCTAGTGTGCGAACCGCCTTCTCCATCCTTTCCATCAATACATCAAGATCAAGCAATTTTATTGATACACACTCCATCATAATTCGTTCGCTCCAGACACCACTGGTCGCGTGGCGAGCTCTGGTTCTGGTTCCGTCCGCGTTGTCGGCTCGGACGATGCTCGCCGACGCCGCTGCATCGTACTAGAGCTCTCCTCCTCTTCCTCATCCCCTTCCTCACTGTGCTCTAAGGCAACCGGGTGATGCGGTCGACTTGGCGAGTGCGTCGGCGACACGGGCACGTACCCATGCCCTGTCTCAACCGTTGCGGTCGTTGGCTCGACCGATTGCTGCAGGCCTAGGACGTTGGGGTCTCCCGTCTGCTCAAGATGCTCGCGCTCGGTCTCAATGAGCTTCTCGCGCATCGAGCGCCAGCCCGAAAGACCCAGCTGTGGCCCCGTTGGTTCACGCTGTCGTAGACGGCTGTCGTGGCGGAACGCCGGACGCGTGTTGGCTATAGAGACAAAAAGAGCAAGAGCGTTAGACAGGCCATACAAAACCAAGGATTAATAGCAGGTCGTATCCTACCTCGGGTGCGAGCCAGCCATCGTCGGACAAAGCAGGTCACAAGAGCGACGACGCAGCAGAGCGCGGCCATGAAACCGATCGACGTGTAGATCGTCGTGGCCGACGGTGCCGAGTACCCATAGGCAATGCAGCGCTGCATAATGACATTGTCATTGTGGTACGGCGACTCGCACGCTTGGACGCAGACGCAGCCACCCACGCCACGGCAAAACGGCAGGTACGAGAGCTGCGAATTATCAAATGGATTGTTCCAATTGTTGCGGCAGAGCGCACAGTACTGGTCGTTGGTCGCACAGTACGTGGCGTTCGTACTGGGGTACTGGTTCGAGGTCGAGCCCATGGCATTGGCCGGGCGTGTGCGACGAAAGTCCTTTTCGTTTTTGTACTGGCTCATGCTCACGCAGACGCCAAACGTGTCGACCATACAGATTTGCGTATCACCTGCGAGCCGCGTATTGAGGCAGTCAAAGCACGTGCGCGCAACGCTGCACTGTTTGTTGGCGTACCACGTGCACGTATCGCCGGGGACCGAGGAGACCGTCTTAGCGACGGCGCCGCCTTCGGCCGTGCGGTCCTTGAGGACACTCGCGAGCAGCTGCTTCATCTGCGGCGAATTGGCGTCATCGTCGCCAACAGTTGCCTCGCGCGCGCGGCTCGAGCCAGTCGCATTGGCCCGCGCGTCGCGCGTAGCAGCAGACGCCGAGGGAGGAGGCGACGGGGTGCTGGCGGCCATGTGCTTTCGTTCGCGTCGAGCGGAGGGGAGGGGAGAACAAGGAGAGCGAACCGGGGCGGATAGACGACGAACAAGGGGAGCGGAGAGGCGAGCACGATGGCTCTCCGCCGTCGAGACGGCGTACCTAGCAGCCGCGCGGACCGAGGAGGAGACAGCAAGGACCAAACTTGGGGTCTGCGACACTTTGTTCCTCGCGTTCCTCGAGTCAGGTGTCTCACGTCGAAAGCGTCGTGTGGACCACACTAACGGATCAGTTGCCTTTTTTCTGAACTTCGGTATACGTCTTGTATACGGGTGTATACAGTACAGAAACTGAGATTAACTCGCTGAGGGACCAGCACTCTGTTTTGTTAACATTCGATTTAGATTGTTCCGGCGTTGAGAAGCTCCTCGAGGTCAATCGGGTACAGCGTAAAGTCACCGCGATCCAAAAGCGTAGCTACACAGTCAACGTTTGGTGGAGAGGGGGAGGAGAAGGAGGACGTGGCACAGAACGGCGTATCCTGTGCGTCCACGTGGACGCTGGCAAACGCCTGGGGCACCGCCGAGAGCGTGGTCCCCCGGACCGTGAGCCACGTGAATTTCGGCCCCACGGTAACGTTGAACGGTAGTTCCAGCAGCGGATTCCCATTGAGGATCACGTAATTGAGATCTGGATTCTCAAAGAGCGCTGGCGGTACCGTCGTGAGGCCACTGTTGGCGAGCGACACGGCTGACGGCTGCAGCCGCGCGACGACCATTGGAAACTCGATGAACGGAATCTCCTCGAGCGCTAGCGTCATGGTGCCGCGTGGCCAAAGCTGGTCCAACTCTTCGGGTAGAGCCGTCAGATTCGCGCGCGAGATCTCGACGTCAAAGAACCGCGGCGGAAACTCCGCCGCCATGAGTCCGCGTGGGAAGGAAGCCATCTGCACGTCAACGAGATAGGCAAAGCGCAGGTCGGGATGGTCGAACGCAGTGACGGCCGCGCTCTCGTCCCAGCGCGCGAGCGTGGAATTGTAGATTTTGATACCGAGTAAATTTTGAAATGCACGAATTTCCGGTGGGATCTCAACGTGAGAGCAATACCGGATCGACACGTACGACACGAGACTCGGTTCAAAGTGCTGGAAGACTGCGGCGAGCTCTTGACCGCTTCCGGTCTGATGCGGTTCTACGCAGCGATACTCGAGAAACGAGCATGCCGGCTTCGAGACCAACCATGCTTTCAGCTGTAGGCCACAGTGCGGCTGTGGGGTTGAAGCATGGGCCTGGAGATGGAAGCGGAGGACAACGGCCCCGAGCAGCGTCAACACAAGCGATCCCAGCACACCGGTGCCACACCGACTGGACGACTCCACTGCAATCAGCGTATCTACTGGTGGCAATGGTTGGGCTGCTTCTCCGGTGAGCGTGCCGCTCGACCCTTGGGGAGTCGGCACGATGTCGCTGGTGTCGACTTTCTTGAGTATGGTCGGGATCACACAGAGGCTTCGCCACACATTCAAGGCGATTGCGATCTTGGCGGCAAAATCCAGTGGGGTGACGGCCGCCAGCATCCGGAATTCATTGACCGTGCGAATCAACCACGCGTCGGTGTACCACAGTCGCCGCGGAAAGTTGTTTAGCGTAAAATCGTACACGACCGCGTACGGGTAGATGACAATGGCCGCCAACACCACGAGCGCTGCAACGTCGAGCGCGAGGTTCACCACGACACAGAGCAGCCGCGTCCGCGGTCGGTTCGACCGGAAGACCAATGAGAGCAGCGGTGGCACCCAGCAGTTGATGGTAAATAGCACTACCCACACTGTGTTCACACGCGGCTGGGGGAGAAAGAGACTCGAGCGGTAGAGCTGGTGCACATGGATGAACGACTGAAGCAGCATGCGCGAGACGTAGACCGTGTAGTAGCATTCCTGCTGGATATTCGTAGCTTCGTACAACTTGGTGAGCGTGTGCCAAATGCGAAAGCACGTCCGGACAAACGGTGACGGCAAGCGCTGGAGCACCGACTGCGTGCGGTACTCAATGGACGAGAACGCGCTCAGCGACACGCGGCGGATCCGCATGACGGGCGTCGTGACGGTGCGCGTGAGCACTTGGGTACTCGCAAACGTGTTGCGCTGGGACCGCAGTGAGTGGAAGAGAATGGTCACGACCGAGTAGGCGTGGAGACCACCTACCATGAAGTAGCCGACGCCAATCGGTGGCAAATAGAACGCATCGACCGTGACGCCGTATAGTGTGAGGTACCCAAGAAGAGACGTTCCCAGCAAGTAGAACTGGGAGCCACCTGTCACGCAAAGGCACATGGCGCACGCCGTGTGTAGTAGCAGCACAAGCAACCACAGCAAGCTATAGACACGCGGCGAGACCTCGCACAAAAACACGGGGCGTTCGCGACCGGCGTTGATGCGTCGAGTCGGCCGCCGAAGCGGGTTCGACGGCTGGCGCACCGGCGGGAACGTGAGCTCGGGTTTGTTAAGGTCGAGCGGCCGCCTGAGTTGGAACGACGCCGTAGCGTCGGGGCCGTGCACAGGGATTGTCGGCACCACCATTGAGCGGTCGCGGGCTGACGTGGCGGCGACAGTCGATGTCGCCGGCGTCGGCCTCGGCGTCCAGTGCTTGAGTCGATCCAAGCTCATGATAAGCGATCGCTTAGTCGCTCGGATTGAAAGGGTGGATCATTGGCGTGCTGCCTCACTTGCTCGGAGAGGTGTGTCCCAATAATAGCGACCTCTTGCTGGTGCGGACGCACGGTAAATTGCGGTTCAACTGTCTTGGGCTATAAATGAACTAGCGAAGACTGCAAGGACTAGCGGTTTTGATTACCAGTCGTTCGATTTCGCTCGACGCTCGACCGGTTCAGCTTCAGGTCGACCAAGAGATCGAACGGTCCAGAACCCGCGGAGAAGGCGCCGCTGTGTCCAACGTACCAAAGCAGCTGAGCCATCAGGCAGTACTCAGATAGTGTCGCGACCTTTCAAGATCGCACTGGAAGCGCCTAAGAGACGTGGCATTGGTTTTCGTATGAGTGTGGGGTCTGGGGCTTCTGTGTTGTTTGCTCTCGGCTCTCAGAATTCAACAATTCCTTGCTGCTCCAACATGACGGAACGAAAACTCTGGTTGAGGAACAAACACGAAGACGACGACCGCAGCGACGGCTCCGGCACGCTCGTGATCATCATGTGGGTCGCTGTCTCGCTCATCGGCCTGGTGCTTCTGCTCATCCTCCTCCAATGCTGGAAGCGACACCGTCTCATTAAGCGAGGTACAGCTCTCCATTGGCGATAGTATTCCTAAACGATTCGCTGAGTAGATGGTTCTTCATGTCTAACAGCCCAGCTCGCGCGACAGGATGCAGTACTCAACATGCCCGTGGCCACGCCGTGGGAAGTCTCGGGCGTGCCGTACGCCGAAGTCGTCGACGTTGCGGCGACGGCCCCAGACCACGATGAACTGCTGCCAGCGACAGAGCCTGAATATTCCACACGGCGCTGACAAACCCACGATGGTCCAAGAGGGAGAGTGAGGATCCTGTACACTGTTGTTGCCATGACCGTATGCTGATATTGGAAATAAATCTATCATACCTATCGCTGCTGTCGACAGGCCTCTTGGACAGCATCGTCTGCTGCGCGTGGCCCAGTGCATCAGCACACACCGAGCGAGCAAGTTGGCGGTGTCACGCACACGGCGACGTACCTTCAATCATCCACTTACTACTGGTCGGTCACCATAGTGCCTTGAGTCCGCACAACGGCAAGAGCGGTTGAATATACAGCTCCCTTGATCTGCGCAGCGTTTAGGTTATCCCAGCATGACCACGACGTGCTGGGTAAGTTCGGTTTGCATCCATAAACCCACGTCTGTAGGGACCAACATCGCTCTGCAGCTACCGCGCGTGTGCGTTGGTTTTGACGTGGATCACTCGGCCAGTGGCAGCACTCGTAAAGCCAACTGGTGCGAACGCTTCATGAGGACTTAAGCGTTTCTGGTGTACGGCGTTGTCATCTCTCTGGCAATCCAGGCGCCTTTCTAGACAGTAAAATAGAATGCGCGAAACTGAAGAGCTCCCCCGATATTGTGACTATGAAGATGGGCACACAAATCCTCATCATGTCTCTATTTCGAGGTTTTACGTTGCCTACAAGTGTTCACCCACTTCTTCAATGTTCCTAAAGGCAGGCGGTATACCTTGATGTCATCAATGTTCCATAGTCTTCTCCAATTTAGCACTCGCGATTGCCTCGCGGTCGCGGTACCCCGCCTCACACGTCACCATGACGCACACCGCGTCGTCTGCCACTGGCAGTGCCAGTCGCGCGGACAACCAGCCGTCCGCAGCCGTCACGACCGCAGCGCCGGGCGATTCTTGCACGTGGTACGCCGACGCGCGCTGCGCCAAGCCACGCTCGTGCATTGACTGCCTCAATGTGCCGCTCGCTAACGGCTCCGAGGTATGTGCCTGTATGACGATAGCTGTCATTGGCTCTGATCCCTTTCGTATCAGTGTACCATCAATCCCTTTGGTGGGTGTGTCTCACTTCAACTGTACGCGTGGGGCGACGACTATCGACTGCACACTCCATCGGACCTCGCCAACTTTTACCCGTCGACCAACACAACTTACTGCACGCAAACCGACGCCGGCTGTGCTGACTGCCGGGCGCGACCGACGGTAGGAGTCAGTGGCCTCTATGGGTACGCCCTGCCCACCGCACCCGTGGCATTGTGCACCGGCGCCAACGGCTGCGTCTGCGTTGCAGCATGCGAGACAATGGACTGGCGGCAGAATATTCTGCTACGCGAAAAATGCTCCGAGCTGCCGTCGATCCGCCTTTTCAACTTCCGCTCGTCGTCGCAGATCACCTATGTGCTGTTAGGGATTTCGGTTGGCGGGTTGCTCATACTGCTGGTGTTGGTGCGACGCTGGTGGCTCGGCCATCGCATCGGAGGTGCGTTTTTATCTAGAGCTTTTGAAAAGGATATGATCTCAATTCTCCTCTATGCTACTAGCACGGCGCCGCGTGCGATTTACCAAGCTGCGGCTGCGGCTAGAAGGCTGGTACACGCTGCGCCAAAAGCTCATTGACGACGAGAACGACGAGCGTGGGGATGACAAACCCACGCTGAGGCTGCAACGTCAGGGCCGAGACAACGACGACGACGCCGACGCGGATGTAGAAGGGGGGAGAGGAGACGCGGACGATGTTGCGACCACTCCAGAGAATGTCGCACGCCTGCTGGTCGAGCACGGTGCTGGGTATCGCCCACTGTCACCAAGTGAATATCCCAGTCGGCAAGGAAGAGAAGACCCGTACGCGTCGGCAGCGTAAAATTTCCTCTTTGTAAATAGTTGTTTGTTCAGAGGATATCGTTTTTTTACAGGCGCATACGACTGGGGGAAACAGGGCGATAGGCGTCACCTTCCGCGACCACTACCATTGGCTCGGGTGGGGGTAATGACTCACTGGACGGTTCCATCTCGGGGTCGGCACCATCAGTGCTGGCGGCGTGGAGACGGCTGTCCAAATGGGTCGCGACTGTCCCAGTCTCGCCCACAAACTCGAGTTCGGTCTGAATGAGCTTTTCCCGCATGGCTTTCCAGCCACTGAGCTCCAGCGTCGGACCCCTCGGACTGCGCGGCCGCCGTCGCTGGACAGGTGCTATACCAGCAGACAAGACAGAGGTCAGTAGGATGAAGGGCTTAGGAGAGACCCTAGAGAAGTACGTACAACGGTGGCAGCGGCGGAGACACGTGAGCCCGACCAGCGCACACATCATGGCCCCGAGTAGCGAGGCCGCCGAGATCGACCAGAACGCAATGGGCGATAGCTGGTACATATTCCCACCAGTAATCATTTGCTGGATCGCGCTGGTATTGCACGTGAGGTCGACGACCGCGCGTTGCCAGAGCGGCGACTCGCAGCTCGCGAGGCACACACAGTCGTTCACGCCAATACAAAACTGGGGCGGCGACGTGACGCCTGTCCACTGGGCAAACGAATGATTCTGTCGGCACTGTAGACAAGTTGGATCGCTGGTGGCACAGTACGTTGTGTTGGACGACGGGAACAAAGCAACGCTCGTCGAATTGCCGTCGCGATCGCGACGAAAGTCTTTGGTGGCGTCGTAGCTGGCCATGGACGTACAGTAGCCGCTCGAGTGGAGCATGCATTTGACGCCGCTATAAATCGGAGTGTTGAGGCAGTCAAAGCACGACCGCGGTGCACCGCAGTAGGTCTGGTTCTGGATCCACATGCACTGGTCGGCGCCTGCGAAAATGGCTTTGGTCGGGCTCAGTCCGACAAAGTCCGATCGATTGCCAATGGCGGTCGCCGTTGGAGTGGTGCCCTGGGTCGTGACCGCTTGGATCGTGCAGTTGGCGTTCGAGCTGTTGGCGTTGGCGGACATGAGGACTTTCTGAAGCGTGGGCTGGATCGTGATTTCCCACAGATCATTCTCGCACACCGAGACGCAAACACAGCCGCGTACGCCTTCGCAGTACTGCGAGGGGTACGACTGCCAGTTCTTAAACGACCGTTCGCGACAGGACGCACAGGCGACGTCGTCTGCCTCACAGTACGTTGCATTCACCGCCGAGAAAAAATTGAGGTGCGGCGGCCACGCCGACGAAGGACCGGCGCGGCGATAGTCGCGCGTTGCATCGTAGGCGTCGGCACCCATGCAGACGCCGTCGGGCGTGAGCGTGCAGCTCTCTTGCGACGTTGGGCTGATGTTAAGGCAGCTGAAGCAAGTGCGCGGCTGCAGCTCGCAGCGGCCGTCTTCGTTACGGCGTTGCCTCCACGTGCACGACGACGATTGGGTCTCAACAGCGACAACGCCCGCGGAGGAGGAGGAGGAGGAGCTCATGAGCGTCGTGCGGAGCATGCGGTTCGCGTCGGAAATGGCGTCGCGAGTGTTGGCTACCACGGTGTCCAACATCTCCATCCAACACGATCGAGGACTGCGGTATGGGAAGAGCTGGCAAATCAAAGACGAGCGAGGAACATGGCTGTCCTGTCTTTTGCACAAAAGAGCTCCTCGCAAAAAAGTGAGGAGAGCTTCTAATTGGGGTGGCGGAAGTGACTGCAACGAGAGGGTTCTATTCAGAAAAGTATAGTACAGACGAACCCATAACTCTCCAGTAGGATCTGTATTAAGATAGTGTACAGTATTTGGCGATGCGAACTTAGTGGATGCGAACGAAACCTTACACGGGGATCTGCGACATGGCGCACGCTCTGTTGGCGCCAAAATAACTGTTGGTTGCTGGATCGAAAGCCACGATATTCAGCTTCGTTGGATCGCATCTCTCGATTCAGCGACGCTGATGACAATGATAAATCTAGTGGCTATCAGCTGCAGTCCTAACGTTCTGACGCACTGAGGTGGTGGTGATGGTGGTGGTGGTGGCGTTGGCAGCTACGACTTCAGCGATTGTAGTTGATGGCGCCAGCGTGCTTGTTGGAATCTAGAACACCATGGGGCACGCCAGTCGCGGTGTCGCTTAGGCCGTGATGATGCCGATCCAGTTGGAAGTTGAAAAGCTCGGTAGACCAGTCGAACGCGTCACGATGTACCGTGTACCGTATTTTAGACGCACGCACGCGAGTGACTCGACTGTGTCGGAGATGGACCTCGAGGTGGTGGATCCCAACACTGGCGTTTCGTAGGTTGGATGTGCATCGTGAGCTGTTGGATCCAATGTTGGCGTTTCGAGTGCATCTCAAGGATGTTCGGAAGACATGGACAGTCCTCTGCGTTGGTTCCTGGCCGTTGAGCGTGTACTGTAGTGTCATTGAGGGGACGTGGCAAGATGCACTGCAGATGTTGGGAAGATTGTACAGCTTGATCATCTTCACGCGAGAAACTAGACTAAGCGGTGACGCTAGTTCCGTATGGCGTCCAAGAAACTCTGAGGCCTCTGTGCTTTAGGTCTGACACGTATTTGTCCAACGGCGAGTACAATATTGCTGGGGTGTACAATAGACGCCACCGATGGTGCTGCTGGCGTTTGTGGAGAGCAAAACGGGCACGATGCCCAACGTCTAAATGGTCATGGCGCCAACTTCAAAATGATCGGCTTGTGGCGTCTAATGCACACCGCCGCGTCTCCCAGCATCCACGCCAACACAAACTGAACCGAAGCTTCAACATTCCTACCAACTCAGTCGCTGACGTGCTGACGGGCTGACGTGCGCCGACGCAGGTCAGTCCCGGCTGAACGCATCCTGACACACTGATCCCGAACCACACCATCACTCACATATGCATTCTCCCAGGTCGGTCCACACGTTACTTTTAATGTATCCAATAGTTCCGCACTTATAAATTTTCCAAGTTTTACAGTGACCAGCTGGAACTGTTGAACCAGTTTGCCCCGCCTTTGCCACCTGCAGTCTGCAGTGCAGACTCCACCAACAGCCACACCAACACCTGCCCACGTGAACCGGCGCTTTCTCGCCCACGTCCTTGAGTTGGTTTCCAGTCTCTTACGCTTTGTATGAACTTGGTGGATATGCGTACAGCGTAGTGGATATGCTCTCTCCCTCTGGCTGGGTTTAGACAGCTCTGCTTGGTTTCCCATTTTCATTCCTGCTTTCCTTCTCTCCTTCGTACCTCAGGATGGCTTTCTCTATGGGGCGTGTTGCATTGCCGCTCTGTCTCATTCAGCTTGGGCTCTCGCTTGTCGCTGCCCAGTACTATACAGGCGATGCCACGGCCTACACGCTCGGGGCCACCGACGCCGGCAACTGCAACTTTATGAAAGCCAACCGCGATGCTGGCGACAACTACGCCGCGCTCAACGATCCGCAGTGGAATGGGCTGCGCAACTGTGGCAGGTGCGCCGAGGTCTCGTGCGCCGACTCGCGGTGCCCCGACACCTCCAAGACCCAAATTGTGCAGATCCTCGACCGGTGTCCCGAGTGCAAGTTTGGCGACCTCGATCTGTCGCCCTCGGTGTTCTCGTCGCTCACGGGCAGCTCGCCCAGTCGCTATCATATCAAGTGGCGCTTTGTCGACTGCCCCAGCGTCCAGGGCAATGCGCAGTACTGCCTCAAAGGTGGGAGCAACCCGTTCTGGACCGCCGTGCAGCCAGCGAACGTCGTGGCCGGTGTGGCCAGCATGACCATCAATGGGCAAAAGCCCACGATGGTCGACTCGGCGTACTACTATTTGTTGGACGGCCAGAGCGCAACGCAGACCGATTTGGGGGCCGTGCAGATTTCCATGACCTCGGTCAATGGCGATACGATTCACGATACGGTCTCGCTCTCGGCCGGACGATGCACGGAAGGACAATCCCAGTTTGCACGCGGCGGTGCACCGGCGCCTGGCCCTGCTCCAGCGCCAGCCCCCGCGCCGGCTCCTGCCCCAGCACCTGCACCAGTATGGACGCCGGGACCGACGCCGGCGCCGACGCCTGCCCCAACACCCGCATCGACTCCTGCACCAACACCGGCACCGACACCAAAGCCGGCGCCGATCCAACAGACCGAAGCGCCAACTCCCGAGCCAATACCAGTGCCAACCCCTGCGCCAACGCCAACGCCAGTCCCGACGACCGCAACGCCGGTGAGTACCACTGCTGCGCCTTCTCCTACTCCTACTGCTGCGAGCGAGAACCGTGACTTACCCGAACCTTCTCCTTCCCCTACGCCATTGCCAACGCCTGCACCAA
>JAADVD010000085.1:0-90910 GCA_023334535.1 Pythium vanterpoolii
AAAAATGTATGGCACAGCAAGGGACTCGTCCGGGGAGTATGTACCTTGCCGACAAATCCAGTTGCGCCAGTAAGGAAGACGGTCTTGTGGGCAAAGGTCTGGCTGATAGAGGAAGCTTGTACAGCCATGATGAGCGTTTAGAGGGCTACGATTTCAGACGAAAAAACGGAATTAGATCGACACGGCGTCATAGCTCGCTGAAGAGATTACCGAGTCTGGAGACCTACCTCTCGCCTATACCTTGACGCAGGCCATATGCAATCCATACGTCGAAGACGACTCCATGATACCATGCTATCCGTACAGCGTCACAGCGGCTGCGTTTTTTAAAGTGTGGTGATCGTCTCGCATTGCCTCGACCAGACCGTGTGGTGGCGTCCTGTGCACAAAAGAGCCAGCGACAGAACCACACCTAAGCTGCGAAATTATGACAGAAAGTGTGAAGCAGTCGTCATCCAATTGGAATTCAGTATTCTATTGAGCGCCAGAGAGGTTGTTTCACTCTATTCGGGTCTCACGCATTTCGGTACATGCAACGCAATCTAAAAATGGCAACTTAGGTCATCCCGAGGTTCCCACACCGCCCTCTCGGAAAGTGATTTTACCCATCGCATGCCTCCGTTCACACCTCAACCAAGCTCAAATACCAAGTGCAGTTGCTTGGGGAACGGTCGGAAGACGTCGAGCATTTCTTTAGCTCCCTTCGCTTCGAGAATCGCACGCTTCCGCTTGCACATAAACGAGCCATCAACTCACAGCATGTAACGGAGAGGAGGGTTCAGATTCCGCTCCCAAACGAGTGCAATACGGATCCATCCAGATCAGGTCATTACAAACTAGAAGATGGGATGGGAGCGGACATATCACTGTTCGAGAAGTCCGAGCTGCTTCGTCGCACCCCACCTCCCAATTTCTCATGGTGTGTAACGCATCTTGGGAGGGAGCTGTAGGCGGAAACATACCTGGTGGGGTTTTGTGCCTTGTGCAAATGCGTGCATCGTGGTAGATCGCATTCCCCTTCTTTCTTAGCGAAAGTCAAACCCACCAAGACACCTGCACACACACCAACCACTCTCTATGACTGCGGACGCCCCTTCCATTCGCCAGACCTTTGCCCACAAGACCGTCTTCCTTACTGGCGCAACTGGATTTGTCGGCAAGGTACATACTCCCCGGACGAGTCCCTTGCTGTGCCATACATTTTTGCTGAGGTCTCTATATCGTAACAGGCGCTCGTTGAAAAGCTGCTACGCAGTGCCCCAGAGATTGAGCAGGTGCGTCACCGAATCTGCAAGTGGTCCGGCAAAGGTCGTGTCTCACGTAAGAAGCTGCTGTGTGATCTCTAGATCTACGTACTTATTCGTCCACGGGAAGGACAAGCCGTAAACGATCGACTAGCCACCGACATTCGCGATAGTCCACTCTTTGACCGCCTGCGTGGCGAGCACGACGACTTTGAAACCTTCTTCTCCACCAAAGTCATCGCCGTAGCGGGTGACGTTACCTCACCCATGCTCGGTCTCACCTCCAGCGACCTAGCACGTCTCCAGCAGTCCGTTCAGATCACGATCCACTCGGCGGCTTCGGTGAAATTCAACGACACACTGGACGTCGCAGTCCGCATGAACTGCAGCGGCGCACTCCATGTACTCGACTTTGTGCACACATGTCCTCTCGTTCAATGCCACTTGCATCTCTCGACGGCCTACGTCAACAGCAACCGCATCAACAGCGATGGCGATGGTGACCGCCCGCTTGTGCGCGAGCAGCTGTACCCACTGATGTTTGATGTCGACGACGCTTTCACTCAAATCACCACTAGCACATCACCCACCGAAATCCAAGACCTCCACGACCAGCTCATTGGCGCGTACCCCAACACGTATGCACTCACGAAATCCATGGCCGAACACTTGCTGGTTAGTCGTGCACGGCCGACGCTGCCGCTCGTCATCGTGCGGCCCACCATCATTGGCGCGACATGGCAAGAGCCCATGCCCGGTTGGGTCGATCAGATCGCGGGTGCTGGTGCATTATTCTTTGCCGTGGGCTTGGGCGTGCTCTCGGTCCAGGCCGGCGACGAAACCAACACGATCGATCTGGTGCCGCTCGACCTCGTGGTCAACACGACCCTTGTCTCGATCGCCTATAAGCTCCACACTACCACTAGCAATTCCTCGTGGGAGCGGATGAAGGTAAGACCATTCATTGTGCACTCGGGGACGTCAGATCCCCGAGAAAACCCGACCGACTATGTCGCTCCCACCCGCGCCATGCTCGCCTACTTTCAAGCGCACCCGCCGACGCGCGCCGTCTTCAAACCGAAACTCAAGATCATCCGCTCGCACACGCGCTTCCGCCTGGCGTGGTTCTTCAAGTACAAGCTGCGCCTCTCGACTCTCACGACGGTTGCCTCACTGAGTCGCAGCCGACGGCTCCAGAAAAAAGCTCAAGGGCTCGAGAAGCTCACGACCCGTGCGCGCATGGTCAATGACATTTTGCAGCCGTTTGCCGAGCGTCAGTGGATCTTCCAAACGGATGTGATGGAAAAACTGCGTGCGTTTGTGGGGTCGAATGAGCGCGACGCGTGGTGGCTGAATGCGAGCGACATTGTGTGGGAACAGTGGACACGCTGCTACTGCATGGGGCTCAAGAAATACGTCATGAAAGAAGACGACATCGAGATTATGATGGACGCTACGACGAGCGGGCGACCGATTGTAGCGACTTCTGCTTGAGGTAGAATAGGTATGTATACGAGAGGAAAATATGGTGGTCAGACCGGTGGAAGTCTGATACAGCCATCGCCATGCATCTGATGATCGAGGTGAAAAAACCTGTGGCAGTGATACTCTAGGGTGGTGAGAAATTGTGTTTGTTACAAACCAAATGTCGCCATCAGAGAAGGCACTGCCGAGAGCTCTCGGTGAGTTGTTTCGAATACGAGCAGTTATGAGCCCGTCGAAACCAGACGATGTTGCTAGGCTTGCGGAATTTCTCGACAAATCACGGTCAACGGAAAGAGCTTTACGAGCGCATCCCAATGCGCACTGGCGATGACCGGCGTCAACCAGGTAGAATCATCTTGTCGACGTCGCCAAGCAGCACGGGCACTAAACATTGTCCTTAGCGTACGGGACAAGAATAGCGTTCTGTGGAGGTGGAGGTTTGTATCATTTGCTGCGCATGCGCTTCTGAAAAAAGCGGACGCTCGCGGGGATCGTCAAGATAACTGCATGGACTGCGGTTCTCTCTCCAAATCACTGAGTTCTCGGGAAGACCGTGGCTTTCGATTCAACGTACGACGGGCGTCCGGCTCGCAACGTGTTAATCCATGACGAGCAAGCTGAAGAAACGTGCTTGTGGTCGAACGTCTTAATACTTTCTGTGCAGCCAAGTGAGCACGGCTCAGAAGCACCATCTTCGGCGGATATTATTTGGATATTATTGCGTTTTAGCAGCACTATATCCAAAATAAGTGCACTAATTCAATGCATGGTACTGTTACTACGGAGAAGTACAGATATATACCTCAAATGTTGGGAAATTCTTCTGATACACCTCACACTTCTCAATTCCGAAAATTCACCTTGAGAAAATATTTCCAAAAATACTTGTCGTGCGACGAGCAACGAATGATGCGAAGATACATCTATTATTTCTGTGATACGACACTAAATATGCATATTCTCAAACTGTCGCTTTGACATCAACTCCACTCGTCTCGAGTCATAATATTCATTTCTACCAACCAGACTATCGATTCCACATCGATTTCATGACATACATCCAATCATATTATTAGCCTCATATGGAGCTTGTCGTCCTTACGAGATTCATATGGATTTCATCGTCCTCGGCGCCAGATATAGCAGACTATCAATTTTATATCAATACCACCCGTCCTCGACGCTGGATACACAACTGTGACCATCATTTACACTACCCAGCAGTCTATAGCAGCGGCAGCAAGTCTGGTGCAGTTCATCTTCGCAGGACATGCTGTCCGATGCTAGAATTGAACTCAACGGCAGATCCAAGTCTCAAAAGCAACACGACGATTTCTTGCACTCTCACGAACTCACAGGCACTCTAAGTCCATAGAACAGCTACTATATTTCGTCATATCGGCGACACGATTCTTTCAATCCCAATGAAGTTGAAGCTCTTCTTAGTCGAGAATGTAGCAAAATGACGTCTCAATTCTAGATCGCAAACCTTCCACGCACGACGTAGGTGTGGTCTCGCATCAACGCGTGGATCGTCTCAGCACTATGCGTCACGGGCACATAATGACAAGGAGCTGCTCGCTGCAGAACGCGACATCAAAGTCGACGAAAGATGCTGTGTCCTTCCTTCAGTTAGAGAACTCAGGTCACGGTATGGGCCTCGTGTCACACAAACACGAAGCAACCCAAGAGATGTCACACTCACTCATGAAAAATCCCCAGGTCACCTATCATACCCGCAGAACGATAGGCCGACTGACCGATAGAACGGCCAAGCGACGACGCGACCATCGTAATCTCGGAGCGATTTCAAAAGGATGCCGTTCACAAACTGATCGTGCTCACGTAACATACGGAGCTCATCAAATGTACCCATGTTGATGTGAGACAGCATATTCTGTATGGGAAGATGCCGCAACATAGTGTTTTTAATAGAATATTAGTGATCTAAGACTAATTGACAAACCGTCCAAATCGAATGTCACGGTGAACTTGATCGGTTGTCGGATTGTGTAAGGTACGTTAGTCTCCTGTCCTAGACTAGGAAACATCCTATTTTAGGTGACTGTTTCGGTCGGTTTACGCTTCGTTCGCTTGCCCCTCTCTCTTGCAAGAATAGGAAGCCAGGCAAGGCAGGCTCTTTAGACCTGAACGGAAATTCCGATCAAGGCAACGAGAAGAACCAGAGGCAACTCGCTGGGTTGGCCGATAGACGCTCACAACTCCTTTGTCTAACCCACTTAGACGCATCCGTGATGAAGCTCGTCTCGATCCGTACGTGCGCAAGGCGTCTATCACGCGTCTTACCGTTTAAACCCGGTCCAACTAACGTCTTTGTGTGACCCCTAGAAATCCTGCGCCAAGATGAGAGCGGCGGTGATCCGCAGGCACTTGCGACGGCTTATGAAGTCTCGTCCTTTGGTTACTTTCAACGCTCGGGGTACGTCGCCCTTCCTCTCTCTCTCTAGAAATCACCCTGTCTCACGCTCGCGCATACGCCTCTCTTGGTGGTTTGTAGCGTCCGCGAAATGATCAACTTTTTCAGTAAGACCTTTGTCAAGCGCACGCCTGCTGGCCAGCGCCAGTCGGTTCAACACGAAGGTACGAACCATTTCTCTTCTTCGCAAGCGTCTACATCTCGTGATTTCTAAACTGGTTTTTCTCTCTGGAATATTACTCTTTCCAGAATACTACTGCCACGTCTACGTGCGTCGCGATGGCCTCGCTGGCATTGTCGTGGCCGACCAAGAGTACCCGCCGCGCGTGGCGTTTGCCTTGATGAACAAGCTGCTGGATGACTACGACAAGGAAACCCACGGCAACTGGAAGTCCGCGGCGGCCGGGGCAGCGGCCCAGGACTGGGCTCCGCTCGCGACCGCCCTGACCGAGTACCAGGACCCATCCAAGGCCGACAAGATCTCGGCGATCCAGAAAGAATTGGATGAGACCACGGCTGTGCTGTCCAAGACCATTGACAATGTGCTCGAGCGCGGCGAGAAGCTTGATGACCTGGTCGCCAAGTCGCGCGACCTCAGTACGCAATCCAAAGTGTTCTACAAACAGGCCAAGAAAACCAACACGTGCTGCATTGTCATGTAAGAGGACAAGAGAGGAGAGAGGAAAGGAGAAGAGAGGAGATCAGGTTTAGATGGTCTCCGGTGTAGTGCATTTTGAACATTTCCTACGATCCACTCACGTATTCATAGAGCTGTGTGTGCCTGCCCTGACCAGAGAGAGGAGTTTTTTTGAACCCCAGAACGATGCTTTCATCAGAGTGATCTTTATGGAGAGATGAAGGGAGATTGTGTCACCATGACGTGGCGTGACGTAGGCGAAGACGCTGGACTAAAGCGTACCCATGCTGAGATATTTCATGTGGGACCACGAGAGTGAAGGTCGATTGTATTTGTCATGCATTGCAAGATGCTTCAGTTTCCGATTCACCTCTTCATTTTCTTGTCGACATGTTCTCTTTTTTACAGTAGTTTGCGTCAAGATAGCGGAGCCGAGCCGGACCCTCGCGACGAGTTACGCTCTCGTCTATTGGTTACTTCCGACGCACCGCGTACAATCCATCGCTCGGATCCATAGATGAGTTCCACCTGTATTCTCTAATAGTCCATCGTGCTTGTCCACACCCCCACAGCGTCCATTTTGTTGCCTCGACGATCGCCCAGCGAGCCGCCGCTAGGACAATGCGCGTCCATCGAGTACGAAGGTTAGCAATTCACGTCTCTATAAATCCCGTGGAATCCAATTCTCAGCATAGCATCGTCTTATCATGTAGACTACTTCTGCCACGTCCACACACGTCGCGATGGACTTGGTGGCGTTGTCGTCGCCGATTCCGAATACAAGTCGTGCTTGGTGCTTCGACTCCTCACGAAATTTCAAGATGACGAACACCACGATGCGCACGCTGCGTGGACTGCTGCTGGTAGATACAACTGGTCGCAGCTACAGACCCTCATTGTCTAGCGTCAGGACCCTGCACGGGTCGACACCATCTCGGTGATCGAGAAGGAACTGAACGAGACCATGGAGGTGCTGACGCGCCGATGGACAGCGTGCTGGGTCGCCAAGAGAAGCTCGACGACCTCGTGGGCAAGCGCGCGAGCTCAGTGCGCAATCAGGTGTCCAAAGCATATAGTGTTGTATTTATATTGAGGTCGGATCCAAGCGCAATTAATTATTGCGTTATTCGAAATCACTACCTCCAATTTTATCGATTGGCTCTGCTGAGTACATATCCCACAAAGAGCAAATTAGACATTGGACGCTAAGCTCATTACCACATCTTAGTAAATTGGCGCCACAACGCTAAGTAAATAGCGTTGTGACGTCCATTCTCTTTCGGCGATCTGTCAAGACATACGTAGCCTTCGAGAGAAATCTTTCACACCCGTTGGACGTAGGAGGAAGGTACCCCACGTCCACCCACACGTCACATCGAGTCACCGTGCGCTATTTTAGAGCCGATGCCACAAACATGTCGAGCTGTGGATTGGATGTCCCAGTGGTTGGTTGTGCAGCACGGAACGCTGCAAACGCATTGCGCTCTGCGGCGGAGAGCTGTTCGTCACGCCGAATATAATCCAACTACTATCTAATGCTGGACAATTGACGATTGTTGCGTAAGCGCCGATTCGTTCGCGCATCGACGAAGTCTATGAAGCGCCAGCACGGTCAAGACACGCACAGATGCTTGGGATCGTGAGGCATGAATTGTCCTACCAGTTATTTTAATTGCCTTTCAGTGCAACGGTTGTGGTAGCCGCGGACGCAGCGACCGCGCCGTCGTTTTGGTTTTTCAGTTGCTGTTTCCACATGACATCGCAACCACTTCAATGAAGTGCATGGACGGGAACTAGCAGTCAGAGGGGTACAAATTTGGAAATATCTAATGATAGTACATGCATAACCCTACGGACTATGGATTCTGTTCATTCGCGTCTTCGCTTTGTGGAGGCACTTACCGACTGCCCGTCTTCTTGCGTCGCACGTGCTGCTTCGAAAGCTTGCTGAGCATCGAATTCGTGACTTTGATCCCCAGTGCACGCGGAATGAGCTGCTCTGGCGCGAGCACATTCTCGGACGACTCGACCGCAAACGTGTTGAGGAATTGCATCACCTGGTCAATCGGTTTGTTAACAATGTGGGGCTCCGACAGCTGCAGCAATGCGAGCGTCGTGCGCACGAGCATCTTCCAGTTCTTCTCAAAAAGGAAAATGTCCCAGATATTGTCGAGCGTCGCGCGTGGCAGTACGTTCAAATACAGAAAGAGCGTCTGGAACCAGCCGACCGTGAACATTTCGATCACGACTTTTTCGTTTTCAAAGTGCTCGCTCAATGCCGGCGTCGCGAGTTCAAAGAGCCGCTGGGTCTGGAAACAGTGGAGCTGGAGTTTCTGGAGACCGGGGCAAAACATTTGCCGGAGACCGTAATTCTCAAACAGTGCGGCCAGCACCCAGAATGCACGCTCGACTTCGAGGTGCGAGGCCGCTTGACCAGAGGTGCGGGACGGACTCGCAGGTGGACTCTCGACGCCAGTTTCCTGGGTCTTGTGGGATAGTTGAAAAGCCTCGCGGGCTTCGCTGTTCTTTTTGACGTGATCCAGCACGTGGGCCGCGATGTAGTCCATGCCTTGGCAATACCCAACATCGGGAAAGCGACCCGAGAGTGCGTGGAGAATATCGCTCAGTTGGTTGATCAGTTCTTGCTCCGTGTCCACCAGTACTTCACTGGTGTCGCCAACGGCGCGCTTGTGAGGGGCGACGCGGCCATAGGTCCGTCGCACGTCAGTAAGAATCAGCTCGGTGCACTCGCCTTTGGACTTGGCCATAAGCAAGTACGTTTCAAAGTCGAGCTCGGAATTGTCGCGCAGCTTGTGGACACTGGCACAGTGCTCCCAGAATGCAAACCGCAGGTACTCGGGCACGTCACCATAGCGCACGCAGAACCGCCACAATCGTCGCTCCGATCGAATGAACGCGCGACACGGGCGGTTCACCTGACTCACGCGGCTTAACGTCTCAATGCTGCCGCAAAACAGCAGAATCGTGCCGACGATGTAGGGCGTCGCAAAGCACTGGTCGGCAGCCGACTGGTTTGTATCGGAAGCTGATTTGGTGGAGCCCATGGTCCCGCTGCGCGAGCGGTTGATGGAGCCGCCAGTGCTGCTGCGTGTGCGGTTGAGGAGCATGCGCGGCAGCATGGTCGACGTATCGGGGCTTCCGTGGCGGTACTGTTCCATAAAGCGGCAACTCGCAAGCGCCGGCGACTCGATTAACAGGACTTCCATGGCCGACTCGCCGAGAAAATCGTTGACAGCGTGCATGCCCATGTGCTGAAACTTTTCAGCCACGGGTGCGACGGCGGCAACCTTGGTCTTAAGCATGGACCAGCCTTGCGACGAACCTTCTTTCACTTTGCTGAGGGTCGGCTGCATGCGGTTCGCACCAATGGTCGCCGCTATATGATGCAGATACTGACATTAGGATACAGGAGGATCCGTACGACAAATGCATGGTGACGCACCTGCCGAGGCCGAGGAGCGGACGCGATCAATCGACGGCTGATACTTTTCCAGTCTAACAGAAACGCATCGTTAGAGATCCGCTGAATCGAAACCGATATCGCCAGAAGAATCTACCGCTTGCTGGTCTTTTCTTTCATCTGCTGCATGTGGGGCGTAATCGTGTTGCGCGCCATCGCTGCGCGGTCTTTCATCATGCCGAATGCGTTTGTGAATGCGCCATTGTTGGGCTGCGGCTGCGCTTGTGTCGGCGGCGCTTCAATGCCGGCCTTGCCCCCCGCTGGCTCCTGAATCCGATTAGAATACCACCAGCTCCCCATCAATTCCACATCTACATTGTATGAACTATCCCATACTTAAGTACGCACATCTTCGGATGAGGACGACGTCGCTGACATGGACATGGAGTTGTGCATCCTTGTTTCGACGGGTGCTTCAAGGGAACAAGCAACAATGCCAAGTGACACGAGCGTCACGTGACTGCTTGTCACGCGTAGAGTCGCTTGCGACGGCTACTGGATTTCAACGTTTTGTAAGCGCGTGTGCGTGAGTCCGGCTTCTCTGTCCACTCGCTCCGCGCCGCCGCTACAGTCTCGTTCGACGCCTTCGCCTTGCCTTTCCTTCGCTGGCCCAAGAGACCTCCAACCTTCCTGTGGAGCTAACTATTCTTGGCGGGATCAGATAAGACCTCGCCGTGACTCAGACAAGAGTCGGGACAAAGAAACCCTGAAGTGAAAAATCAGTGAGGTGGACCACTTCAACAACACGTTTTTACATTTAATGCCTCAGGGGGTACTGAGACCGCTGCAATTCCGTCAACTGCCGCTCTAATGCACGCACTTGGTCCAATAGCTTAACCTGCGTCTCCAGGGTCTCCTGCGTGGATTGTAAAATAAGCTCCAGCTTACGTTTGGAGATAAGTATGTGCTCTTCGCCATTGACCACCGTATGAGATGACGGCATGGTCTCCGTGTGCGAATTTGTGCCCGAGTCGTGGGAGGTCTCGCGGTCTTCGATAGAATCCAGTCCGTGCGACGCGCGCCGCTGTCCCTCGCTGCGCCGGACACGCTCGAACTCAGCTACCAATATGTGGATCTCTTCCAATTCTTTGGTGTGCTTCTTGTGATGGCTACTATACATTCAAGAGCAAAGATGTTCAGTTAGGTATACACCTCGCCATGTTGAAGCCAACGACGTTTTTGCGTCCCTTGACTGATCACGACCAACGCGATTCAGCCGCATAAACTCGCCACGTCGATTCCGTACAAGCTTGATAAACGCGGTGTACCCCATGCGCTGCTCGTTTACGTCGCCACCGTGAAAGTAGAACTCGTCATAGGCTTGGTCCAGTAGCTGCTCCGTGGTCGCGCGATCGGGGATACTGTCCAGTTCCTTTGCGCACTGCACGTACTTTCTTAATAATAATAACTGCAACGTCTTGCAGATTTTGCGTCGCGCTGGCGTGCGCAGTGGTAGCGGGAGTGGTCGGAAAGAAGCTGCTTCGCTGCCCGATTCGGCAGTCGACAAAAGCGGGTTCTCGTTCGTCGATGCAGCGGCACCTGGCTCTACCGGCCGTGTATCTTCATCATTATCGGAGGGGATACCTCTCACGACAAACCCGTGCGTATCATCGGCACCGACGCTTGTCGCCTCCGTGACGTCGCTTCTCTGGTCATCATTGGTGAACAGCTCCATCAAGAACTAATGTTCTGCTAACAATAGTATACGTCGTATCCGGATTGGATGTGTATACTATTGTGTATATACCGATGTATACCGTGGGGTTACGCACTTCAACTGTGCCGCGTACCCCGAATAGTTTCCCTTTTTGCATCCTTGAAAAGTCGTGGACAAAGGGAAACCACGATGGCCGACATCATCGATAAGATCGGCAAGTATTTCGCCGACCAGGAGACGCAGATGCGCGAGATGTACGCCCACGCAGCGGCGACAGCGGCAGCATCATCGGCACCCGCGGCGCGCGTCAAGAATGCGGCCCCCCAGCCGCCACCGCGAGGCGAAACGGACGTACAGAAGTTCCGCTACGGTCGCGTGGGTCGTACTGCCATCGACAACGTCGTAGAGACAGCACCGTCGCTCGTGCGGACTCGCCTGTCACTGACAAAGCAGCGGGAGGAATTGGCGTACGAGTCGGTGGGGCGAGCGAAGGACGAGGCAGCGTCATGGGTCAACGCCAGTTCATCTTTGAATAATAAAATCGGTCATGCGACCGTCTCTAATACAGCAAGCAGTCGTTTGTGGCATGAAGGTTCGAGCGACATAGCATCGGAAGTGTCACTGTCAGCGCGGTCGATGACTGCGTCGGATAAGTCGCATTCGAGTAGGAAGACGAAGGCTGTGAAGAAGAAAAAGAAGAAAAAAACGATCAAGCAGAACATTGATACTGACGAGCAAGCGGAAAGGGAAAAGGCGCAGCAGCGAGCAATGGAAGGGTTTGCGCGTGCACAAGAGCGAGCACGACGCATTCAGCAGGAGAGGGCGACGCAGGACAAGCAGCAGCAGCTCGAGCGAGAGGCTAATGCCGCAAGAGCCGCCGAGGAAATGCGGAAGATTGAAGAGATTCGCCGCAAGGGCAAGCAATTTGCGATGCGACTTCGGCCACAATCGGCGCCAACGACACCACAATCACACATCCTACGAGAGCAGCAATCTCGAGGGCGACATCCCGCACAAAACCAAGAAACAGACGACGCCACAGTGCATGCCGAGGCCGCCCCACAGTCATGGTTTCTGGACGGCCTGGAACGAGATATGTACGACCAGGTCAGGGCATGCTCTTCTACTTGCTGAGACGGGCTTTGAAGTGTGCACTGACACTTTCAATATGGTGTAGATGATGGCGGAGATGGCGTTGAATGAAGCAATCCACAACACGCGTACTCGCGAGCAGGAAGAGTGGACACGTCTCCAAGCACAAATCCGAAAGACGACGGACCGCAACGCAATCAAGCAAGAACGTGTCCACTCGCTTACGAAGACGAAAGAGAATCTGCTAAAAGAAATCAGCGAGAACGAAGCGGAAGCGGCGGCGTTGCGGCATGAGCGACACCAACTGGAGGAGAAAAGCAAACGAGAACGCCAGCTCAAGCAACGCGAGGCCGAGCGAGAGATCCATGCTCGCTTGAGGCGAGAGGAATCCCAGCGTCTGGTCGACGACGAGCGAGTGCAAAGCGACCACGCAGCTGAAGCTCGTGCGAAGGCAAAAATGCGCGTGCAGTCGAGAGCAGCGCTATTGAAAAGAGTGCTCCATGGATGCGACATCCGATCCGGAAAGAATAACACGCCTCAGAATCAAGCGGAAGACAGCAAGCAACAACGCAAGGCGAGGATCAAGACACCTATTGCTATTGAGGCAGTCCCAGAGCTCGCCGAGTTTGAAGAGGACGGATTGAGTGGCGAAGGTGTTGATGTGCCTGCCAATAATTTCGTACCTCTTGCAAGCCCGACAAAGACGATCCGTCGCTCGATTTTACAAGCCACGCATAGTACACTCGAGCCATCGTTTATGTGGCAAGTGCCAGCCTTGACCATGCCTCAGATTCACAGTATTTTGCGCGAAGAATGTGACTCGTTTATCGACAGCGACTAGCAAACCCCATCGGAAAAACGCGTTGTCCCCACTCTGATTGTCTACGCTTGCTGCTGGTTTTTCTCCTGCAGCTCCGCGTGGAAGGTGCTGATCTCGCTGTGCCACTTGGCGACGTTGCTTTTGATGTCGGCCGTGTGCACGTTCGTGAGCTTGCGCTCGGCGAGTACGTGCTTGCCGTTGACCCAAACGTCCGATACACTACAGACAAGAAGAAGGTCTGATCAATACAGATAGACACATAGCACCAAGACCACGCAACGTACTTTTCCCGGCCGGCTACGTAGACGACGTGACTGATGGCGTCATACATGGGGATCATCTCAATGTCGTCGCACGCGATTGCTACCAAGTCAGCGCGTTTACCGATTTCGATCGAGCCAAGTTCCTTCTCGAGTCCAACTGCCTTGGCGCCGTTCAGAGTTGCCATTTGCAATGCCGTGGCGGCGGGCACGCTCGTGCTTTCCATCGTGTCGACCTTGGCGAGGATCGACGCGAGCTTGGTCTCATTAAACATGTTGAGCGAGTTGTTGCTGGCCGCGCTGTCCGTGCCGACCGCAACGTTTACGCCGTGGGCAAGCAGTTTAGTCACAGGGCAGATCCCCGACGCAAGCTTGAGGTTGGAGGACGGACAGTGCACAACCGAGACGCCGGCTGTAGCAACATCGGCGATCTCGTCGTCGGTGAGCTGCGTCATGTGGGCTGCAATAAGACGCTCCGAGAGCAAGCCGAGTCGCTTCAAGTTAGCGAGCGGTCGCAACTTCTGGTCGCTTTGGTGGCAATTCATGGAGCTCTTGTTTTGATGGAGACTGTCGTCGCACTCGGGCACGGTCTCGTGAAGGTGGATGTGGATCGGCACGTTGAACTCTTTCGAGAGATCGTTAACCTTCACCAAGTTGGCGTCGCTCACCGTGTACGGCGCATGCGGCGCGACGGTCATGTGGATCGTCTCGTGGTTTTTGTAGGTCTCTAACATAACGCGCGCCTTGGCAAAGTATTCGTCCGGTCCGCTCCCGTACGCCGACGGAAACTCGAGCACTATCTGACCAACGACGCCGCGGATGCCGACTTTTTGCAGCGCATCAATGCTCTGCTGCGGAAAGAAGTACATGTCGTTGCAGCACGTCGTGCCGCTACGGAGCATCTCGGCGGCGGCGTGGACCACCCCGTCGGTCACGAAGTCTGGGCTGACGAATTTGCCCTCGACCGGCCAGATATCTTGGGCCAGCCAGTCACAAAGCGGCTTGTCACCTGACAGCCCGCGAAGCAAATTCATGGCCGCGTGCGAGTGAGCGTTGACAAAACCTGGGATCAGAATGTGGTCGTCCAGTTCTTTTGTCGTCGCCGGCTCGTATTTGGCGGCGACGTCGGCGCGTGGCAAAAGATCGACAATGCGGCTGCCGCTGATGACGACTGCGTGGTCATGGAGCACGACGTTGGTCGGGACGACCGGAATCACATGGCGCGCGTACAGCACAAGGTCGACCGCCTGCTTTGTCATGACTGCTTTTGTGACGCGGAAAATGAAATGAAAGTGGTGCCATCGGATGGTGACCGTCAAACGACAAGGTTACATGAAGGTTGCGGAGACCAAGACTGACGAAGGGATCAGGTCACTAAATAAAGTGGTTACCAAATGGCATTCTATCGAGGGATCTATTCACGGATCGAGTCGAGCATGGCACGGAAGAGGGTGATCTGCGACTCGGAGAATGCAGCATGTTGCAGCACGCGATCGACACGCGCTTGCTTGATCTCGGCACCGGCTAACGGTAGGAACGCGGTGGTGTCGTGACTCAGCAAGTGGCGCCACACGACAGGCGACGCGTCTACCACGAGATCCTGCAGCAGCTGCTGGCGCGCAAAACTCAAGTCGTCAGCGCTGTTGTCGCCGTCACCAAACACGTATGCCGCCGTGTGATGGATCGCTAGCCAGTACGCAAACGGTCCGCGCTCGTGCGAGATCACGCCGCTTAGCCGGGTTGCAATCGCTTGTGTCATTGCGCGAATCAGATTCTCGTCACTACGCTTTGCGTCTCGAGTCGCGCGCAAGCCTGTGGCGCCACGCGCATCCGTGCCGCCACCAAACGGCTCCAAACGATGCAACAAGCGACTCCCCGCGAGCTCTTTCCAGACCCATTTGCGGATCGCCAGCGGGAAATCGTGCAGCAAAAACAGCGTCACGAGACGCGCAAAGTGCGTATTCCCAAACGAACTCGAAGTGAATTCGTTGACAAGCCGCTCGACGAACGTCAAGACAGTCTGTGTCGCGGTCGTAAACGACGGGGACGGCTCGTCTGAGGTATCGTTCGACTGTGCGCGATCTCCCACAGCTTCAAGACTCTCAAATTGACGGAGGTTGCGCAAGAGTCCGTCGTACAGCGCCGTGGGATTTGGGTTGTAGAGCACACTGAGCGCGTACTTTTGAAGTAGTTTCGAGAGCGCGAGGTCGACGTACTCGTCAAAAAGCACGTCGGTGCCGGAGAAAAACACGTGCATCAAATGAAAAAGCTTGTCTTCGTCGCCCAGCTCCACAGCGGATTCCGACGACGTGCTGCGGACGACGCCGACAATCGTTTCCAACTGGTCAATGTATCGACACGCGGCACTCACAATGACTTTCATTTCATCCGCTTCGGCGTGGGACGGCCCGAGCGTCGTCGCAGCGTGCTGAGTCAGCTTTTTCTTGGTCTCGTCGTTGGATTGGGACGAGTATTCCAAGCGCGAAAAGGGGCAAAACATCCAGTAGAACGGCAGTGGGAGGTTCGAGCCAACGTACGCGTGTTCGTCTTGCGGCACAACAAGGTGACACGTGTACTTGTGCCCGGGGTACGCGCCGTGCGACGAAAACAGGCTGTACGAGTGGCCTTCTTGGTCGCTCGTACTGTTGACCAAGGCTTGGTAAATCGGAAGCAGCGCACGGCCCATCGTCGTTGCGTCCTGCAGGTCGGGGAAGAAGCCGGTCTTTTGCAATACCATCGCATTGAACAGCACTTGGGTGAAAAGACTGTGAATCCAAAAGTGGTGGCCCGTTTTCAAGTCTTGCACAAGCGTCAGCGCGGCAGAATACAGCGACCGAATGAAGGAGTCGTCGTGGTGGTCCGTGCGCAAAAATGCGTCGGTCGCAAGAAGCAGCAGCGCACACAATTGAAGCCGGTCCTGTACACCGTCCTTTCCAATCAGCGTCGAGACGACCGGTTTCCACTTTTGAAAGAACTGCTTGCGGATTTCGTCCTCGTCTTCGTCGTCGCCCAGCATGTCTGCATCAAGCACGTGCATTCCAAACGTGATGACCGCCACGAGCACGTCGGGCTCCGACGACAGAAGCGGCGTCGCACACAACAACTTGTAGGTCTCTCTAAACGGCGTCAGGTCGAACTGAAACTTGCCTGTGACACGACAACACACAGTAAGAAACCGCAGCGCGACCACTAAGACAGGATCCTTCTTCAGCGACTGCGACGAAAGACGATGCATAATCTCTCTCCTCGCCAACTGGTGGTAAAAGCTGAGCTGGTGGAAATAGTGCTGGGCCTCGTGGATCATATCGAGTCGTGCAAACGCTTCGAGTGCGGCGAAAATGGCCGCGAGACAGCGATCCGACCACTGCTTGACGCCTGAGGCAGCGTCCGTCTTGTCGCGTACGAGTCCGACGCCGTCAAATCCGCAGAGCAGCGGATGCAAGTACGCAAAACAGTGAAAGTCGAGTCCGTACTCAAGTAACACGCGCCACATGCGAAGTGTTTCCACCTGAATCAGCTCAAGCGGGTTGGTGGTTGGTGTATCGGACCGGATGCCCAAGAACCCCTTGGTGGTCTGGATAACCCCATTTTCGACCAGCATCGTCGCGACATCACGGCTGCCTTGACACAATACACGGATGAGACGTAGCGTCTTCACCGTCCGTGCCGTCGCCTGTGTAAACAGTTCCACGGGCTCGGTTTGCAATGTCAGGACGCGTACATTTTCAAGGTACTTGGTCTGCAGCGCCTTGATCAATTTGCGATCGGTCGCAACGGCCTGTGCTGCTCGCGGCGAGTGCGAAGCGATATGAATCAGGAGATCCAGCACCTTGTCCATGGCATCTTCGTCCGGCAGTTGAATGGTCGTGACGATAAAACTCAGGCGCGAAATGATATTCATTTTGAGAAGACCCTGAACCGGATCCAGCGACGCAAGCTCCTGGTCGCCCATTTTGCTGCCGTCTTCGTCCGACTCAGTCGTGTCCATGTAGATCACCTCGTGCAGCAGCTCGTCCGTGGTCGTCCCCACGTTCACGTGGCGATGGATTGGCGGCGTCGTGACAATGGTTCCCCACGCCGACTCAAAGTCTCCGACCAAGTCGTCATCGCCGCAGAGATAGGCGTGCATCGAAGCGATCGCTGCACTCAGTGCCGTGTAATTCTGGTCGTCCAGCGTCATGCGCAGCGCCACCGGCAGCTCGGCCGGCAGCACGGCTGGGGCAATGTCCGTTTCCGCTTTCTGGCGCTTGTGCAGGATCTTGCTGATCGTGAGCAGCGCCACGGCGCGCTGGCTCGCGACCGTCGACCGTGCGAGGTGCAGGAGCTCGTCCATGGTGTACCCGGCGGCCTCGGGGTCGTCGCCGTGGTGGTACAATCCCGAGTGGCTCGGCGGCAACGCAACCGCGTTCACGACCACAGCCTCACCATTGAAATCAAACCGCTCGCCACTGGCTTTCGAATCGGGACGTCTCGGCTGATTAGCACGCACTGATAAATGACTCGTTCTCTTCTTCTTCTCCATCTTCGATTTCGATGCGCCGTCGGTCTCGGTCACCGGCTGCATCCACGCATGCTTGGCACGCTCGTCCGGCGGCAGCCGCGCGGCCTCGGCAAAAAGATGCTCTTCTGTCTCAATTTTCGACAAATCTATGCCCGCCGCTTCAAGCCGTTTGGTCGCGATCACCACATCCTCACGTTTCGTTTCAATTGTCGTCTTCTTTGGGGGGTTTGAAGACGGCAAAGGTGCACGGCGGTTCTTGAGCTTGGCCAGCAACACAGGATCGAGCGAACTAAAGAGCTCTTGCTGGGCCGCGCGGATGTCGGCAGTCGACATGTTGCGCAGCGTCGCCGCGTTATTCGCGTCAATTTCGTTCCACTCGCGGTCGCTCACACCCTCAGGACGACGACTCGACTGAGTCGGAGTCGGAGACTGAGTCTTGATCGGCTTTGCCGCGACGACATTGGGCGCGCGCTCGACGATCTTGCCTTTGCCCGAGAGTTCCCCCGTCGATTTGGTCTCATTCGATGGTGGCTGCTGCCGCTGGCGCCGGCCAAAGAGGCTCTCACCGCGCCGCGTCACGGCCGGGAACCCACCCGACGTCACGCGCAGCGGCTGCGTACGGCGGTCGCCATCCAGACACACGGCGTCGCGTTCTGTGACGAGCCCGACAACCTGCGGACCGTCGTCTGGTGCAGTCTCCGCCTCGGGTATGTGCTCGGTAATGGGTGGGGATGCGACAGACCCCGCTGCGCCGACGCGTGTGATCTTGGCGGCCGGCCGCGCACGCTGCCGCATAAAATCTTCTTGTTCTTTGAGCAGTTGCTGTAGCTCATTGTCGACGTCAATGTCACCGCTAGCCGACGACGAACGAGGTGCCGGACGCCGCGTCGCCATGCTCTCTTACTCGTAGCTGTTCGAAATCTATGGGGGAGATTGGAGACCCTGTCAAGCGATTAATGGCCAATGAGAATCCAGGTAAGAATAGTGTTAGCCAATCAAGAGGTTTTGATCCGTGGTGGTAGATCCATGCACCAAGCAGACTCACCATGAGAGAAACAATGGCATGCTGGTGGTGATGGTTTCCTTTCCTTTCCTTTTCTTTTCTTTCCTGTTCCTCGTGTTGGGGTTCTCTATCATACACAGAATATGCACGATACGCAGTATGCAGCAGTATATAGACTATTACTAATATAAAAATCGAAGCGCCTTGAAAAAATGGAACGCCCGTGTGCGTGAGCAGCTACAGAGCCGTTGAGGCTCGTCGAAAGGATCCTTCCGCCGGTCGAGACCACGCGAACGCGATGGAACGCGATGGAACGCGATCTTTCTCCCTTCTCTCTCTTTCCACTCCTTTACTCCCCTTCCTCGTCTTCTCTTCTCTCTTCGCTTGTGAACGATCACCCGTTGGAAATGAGTGGATGCCGAGTGTCTAGTCGCCATTCGACCTCAAGGTGACTAGACGTTCCCCTCTCCTTAGACCCCGAAAAAGTCCATGGCCGAGGACAATGCTTGACGGGTCCGAACTTCCGACGGCTTCGAGTCCTTGGGGTTGACGGTCGGATCGAGGTTCAAGTACGAGTGCGGGTTCATCGAATGCGGCGGCTGCTGGCGCGCGCGAAGCTGCTGCTGCTGTTGTTGTTGCTGCGAATCCAACTCGAGGCTGCGCACAATGTGGGCTTCGTGCTTGCGCTTCTCGCTCTCTTCGCGACGTACGGTCTTTTCTATGTCGTACTTCTTCTGGTGCATGCGGTAGAGCTCCTTCTCGGCGCGACGCAGACGCTCCTCCACGATCGCACGGCGACGGCTCTCTTCTTCGCACTTTTTTTCCCATAGCATGCGCTGCTCCTCAAGCATCGCACGTTCATGATTCCATCGCCTAGAGATCACAAAAAGAAAATAAAGAATGTGATTAGCCAACTCCGACAAAGCTTAACAAAACAGAACCAAACAAAACAGAAACGTACCGTTCGTCGTCGGCCTTTTGGGCGTCTAACGCAATGCGGTCTAACGCCTCTTGCTCGAGGCGGCGTTCGAGGTCTTCGTTCACGTACTCGAGGTCATTTTGGCGGCGCGCCTGCGCTTCCAAGAAGCGTTTGGCGTCCGCAAGTTCGTTCTGCAGGCGTTGCACGAGCTGCGAGTCCTTGCGGTGCTCGCGCTCAAAGAGAGGCACGCTGTCCATGTCGGCCTAATTACACGACACAATACGTCTATGAGTCCAAGCGAGTTCTCGATACGTGGTCTATACAGTTAGACCACGTCGCACAATCCGTCCGTCCGGACTAACTAACGTACGTGTGTCGCAAAGGAGGAGCCTCCCCAATTCGTTCCCGCGGGTTGCTTGTCGTGCGCGATCATCTCCTTACTGCGGCGCGCTCATCCACACAACTGGCGGATTGGGGCGGCACACCACAGAGAACAAGAGAAGACGGAGAGGACGACGGAGCACAAGTGATTCCCAACGTGCCACAGCCCGACACGGAATGGAATCTCGAGGGTGGCGGCGTGTGTTTTTGTTTTTTTGTTTTTTTGTGTCACCAGCGGACGGGAGACGATAGACTCGGAACCAAACAACCCGCCGACCAAAATAAAGTTCAGTCATCCGGCTGGTTGTCCACTGGGTATACCAGGTGGGGTATACTTCGCGTATACTGAACCCAATGACCTTTACTTGAACGTCAGAAATGTCTGCATGTCAGCCAGTACATCATAAGCCGGGAAGAGTTTTGACCATTAGCTACCAAGCGACACTTGAAGGTGACGCGATTGTGTAGTTTGGTTGGGTCTATCGGAACAGACTTTCGTCTCACCCAGTGATGGGGTGTAAGTCATGTCTGCCGATTGGCTTGGGATTTTAAATCTCATGTTGTCGCGGGCGGAGCATCTGGTCATGTGGTGACGGCGTGGTCACCTCTCAGCTCAGAATGCCTATCACCAACGAAATGATGTCGCCAGCTTATAATGGTGCCTACGACGATGGATCCAGTGCTGTCACTTGGCTCGAAGGGACTGGTATTTCCAGTCTAATAAACGTCTAACCGACCATTTGATGGCGCCATCCGCCAACAATCTATGGGTCTATCGGGAGCAAATATTCTAAATAATGGGATCAGACGTGGGTTTTTGGGTTATAATGAGATTTGGTGAATCCAAGACCTATGGGATTTGCAATTAATTTCGAGCCACAACATTAGAGAGCTGATGTCACTATAGTGGGGTGCCGTTAGGTTCTTGCTGACGCACGAGTCTCGCGTACTTTTAGATTTTTAGATCTGGTCGTCGGTGTGCTAGGATCCATTCCGACAGGCAGTCTGCATTGCGGACCCCTCGTCGCTCCCGTGCGCAAGGGCGACCTTCGCAATCGCCCGTGGGGACGGGCTTTCCTCCGGTTGTACTGTCTCTTGTACGTTTAGTGACATATAATCGCGTCCCATAGGTATTGAATTCGCCAAATCTCAACATATCCCGAAAACCACATCTGATCCCATTATTAGCAGTATTTCCTTGTTTAACACCAGTTGGCTCACGGGCACGCGGAAGTCAACACAGACAAAGAACCATCACGAGCAAAAAAGATCCGAGCTTCTGGCAACTGCAAGACGCCGTGCGTGCCACCCACACACCCAACAAAAACAAACCACCATCGTATTATTGGTGGCACCACCAAGATTCAATGACGCCAACACCAACACCAACAAAACCTCGTGACTGTGACATTGACGGCGCTCTGCAGAGTTGCACTTCAACATGAAACGACCGTTTATCCATCCATCAATCACCGCCGATCCACTTCGTGGGTGACAGAACATCTTCTCACGGTCTCACCACGACGCGGCCAAACGTTCGTATGGACGCGACCAGCGCTGCGCTGTCGCTTTGCAGCTGCGGCAGTGCGTTCCGTCTGCCGCCGCCCCAAATCTCGCGGCTGCGGCGCCACGCGGTCAGTGCAGTCGCCACGCCGGCAATCGCAGTCAGCACGACATTGTTCCAAAAATCACCGCAGGCGCGCGAGAAAAAAGCGCATTTTTCACACGCACTGGCACCGCGCTCGGCGCCGTGTCCCCACGGACACACGTCGCATATCTCGGCGCCGTCGGCCGCGCTAAAGTGGCGCTGAGGACATGGTGTGCACTTGTCCAGTACGCCTTCGGTGGTGGTGAATGTGCCAGGGGGGCATGGCACGCAGCGTCGCTCGCCCGAGACCACGTCGCGCGTAAAGTACGAGCCGCGCGGACACCGGATCGCACGAATCGAGGTGAACGGCGACGGCGAGAGACGCACGGCGATTAAACTTGCGGCCGCGCGCAGTTGTGGATTCGTTGCGCGGCTGAGATGGCGTGAGAGAGATATCTTGAACGCCGGTGACGACATCACCTCTGTGACATTTGCATGAGGTGTTCGCGTCCAACCGCTTGAGGGAGACTTGCCAGTGACCTGCTGGAACCATTCCGTAGCCGAATCTCTAGCCGTCGCCATCGATTCGGTCGTGTTCGCGTAGACGTCTTGAAGATCCGAGAACAGCCCACCGACTACGCGTCGAGCAGGTCGCGGAGGCGGGGGCAGATTCTCCAGCACGACTTGGACAAGGACACGTCCGCTCAATGGGGACGGACTGTCGACTGCCACCCCCACAATGTGCGGTTCCACGCGGGAGACGCCGTTTGCGGTCTGCGCCAATCGCCACGCTTCCATGAGCTTACGTTGCAACGTCTGGTCTGACTGAAGCTCCGCGACCTTAATGCCGACAAGCGAGACGTCTACGCGTGGCCACGAGACCGCTTGCAAGACTTCACCGTCCACGAGCGGTTCACATTGCGCGCGGCCGCCAAACACACTCGAGGTGTGCTCGGGGCACGGCCGACACTTGCTGGAGCCTTCAACGTCGGCATAGTGGCCAGGCGGACACCGACTGGGTCGCCACGCGCCGGCTTCACCCACAAATGTCCCCCCAGGTGCTGGCTCGCAAGTCGTGGCTGCGATAGTCTCACTAAATGTGCCAAGACGACACTTCTCGCACTGCGTCGCTTGTCGTGAGCTCGTGAACGCGCCGAACGGACACGGCTGACACGCAACCGCAGTACCATTGTTGAAATAGCCAGGTACACACGCTTTTTCCACCGCATCGGATGACTGGTTTCCTCGAAGTTGAGTGTCGTCACGACCAAAGCCCGGAGCTGCGCGGTGCTCGCATTGCGTATTCCCATGCCCCTCAGCGGCTGTGCCTTCGCTACAGGGTCGACAGGCTGATTGTGCCTCTTGATCCGTGAACGTATTAGGTCGACACTTGGCACAGCTGCGCATGGTCGCATTGAAATACGTGCCTGCGCGACACGGCTGACACTGCGTTTGGCCGGTGCGTGGGGCAACGTGGCCTAGTGGACATTCATGGCACGCGGTCGCGCCTTCTCGGTCTTGATAGTGATCACGCGGACATGGGAGACAAGTGAACTCACCTTCAAACGCTGAGAATGTACCTACCCGGCACAACTGACACGTGGCGCTGCCGCTGCGCCGGGCGTCGGAGCCTGATGGGCATGGTTTGCAAGCTGTCGAACCTTCTTTGTCGGTATATTCACCGGGAAAGCACTTTGTGCAGGTAGCTTGGCCACTGGTAACTGTGATTGTTCCTTGTGGGCATTTTGTGCACACTTCACTGCCTGTGACGTTGGCAAACGTTCCTGGCTCACACGCTGCACACTCGGTGGCGCTGTCGGTCTCAGTGACACTGCTGGTGCGGTTCGGGATGTGACCAAGCGGACACGGCACGCAGAGCTGCTTGGTCGTGGCATTTGAATACGAGCCGAGCGGACACACAGTACACTCTGCTGTGGCTTGAGCTGCAGGTACTCGATCGATACTCGGTGCTTGGGTATCGTGGCTTGCGTTCTTCGGCTCTGCGCCTCGCCGACCGCTCTTGCACACACACGTGAGGTCCCCAAAGTTTCCTGGAGTGGGTGTCAGCTGCGGGAGCGGGCACAAGAAGTCGTTGCCTGCGAAATACTGCGGCGTTTGACCCGTGAATCTACAGCGGAAAATTTAGTGGTCGGAACCCATAAGAGGTTCAAGTAGAAAGCCTCACAGGGATCTCGGTAACGGCGGTATGACGCCGCTGAGTTGGTTGGACTGCACAGCGCTAGTGGAAACAAAAGGCAAGTCAGTCCTCTGGCTCTAGTTCTCGTGACAATTGTAACTGTGAACTCACAAGCGAAGCAGTGACGACTGGTTGAGAAGTGGTGGAATGGATCCGCTGAATCGGTTGTGGGAAAAGTCCCTACGCGATAACACCATTCAAGCCGTCGGTTTTGAGGATATTGACCACTGACGTTCATCTTTGTGCGTACAGAATCTCCATGATGGGATCTTCTGCCGGGTCGTTTGGGTCCGAGCGGCCCCACGTACTCAACCCTTGCGGCAATTCGCCCTCGAAATTGTTGTTCGACACATCGCTACCACATTCGTTTTGTCAGTTCATGGGAGGAGGAAGGATGGGGACTGACCAGTACGTGCAATAAAACGAGTTGCTTTAGCATGGGCAGGGGCGGGAGCAAACCGTGGAAAGCGTTATGACTCAGGTTTCTTAGCGGGCACGTAATTCACAGCGTTAGATTTGTGCGGCACAGCAATCAAGATGCCTCATGAACGCGTACAAGTGTTCGAGGTATTCACCGCTGAAAAAGCCACCTGGGAGCGTGAGGTTGAACTTGTTGCTAGAAAGGTCTCTACAATGCAGCCACCCGCGTGTGAGCTTTTTCGCACTTTTCTCAGACGTGTTTTTGACTCACAAGTAACGCAGTCGCTTGAAGATCTTGAAGAAAGAGAGCGACGGAGCCGTGAGCTGGTTGCGGGCAAGATCGCTGATTTCCCAATACGATGATTGAAATCATGAGCTTTTTGAGGGAGTGAATGATACAATATTTCGTACATGACTTCGATGGCTATATTATCACCAAACGAGAGTGGTAGATTGCTGGTGATGCGATTCTCACGCAGACTAAGGAACCGAAGCATCGTCATGTTGCCAAGCCACGATGGAAACGGCCCAACCAACTCATTCTGCGATAGGTCGCTACAATGCACAACTCGATATTACATTAGTGGAGAAATAAGCAAGTAGCCAGGTAGAGTTGACAAGGCAAAACACTCACAGCTGCTCGAGCGACACCATGTAGCTAAAGTCGAGGTCTTGAAGGCGGCACTTGAGTCCTTGACCAGGCAAATAGCTGTCCCAACCACAAAAGAAGCAATCAGACCGATCGGTCCAGTTGAATCCAACTCACGAAGGTTCGTTTGTACATGTTTGTGATGGTCGTTGGGTCCGTGAAGACGTCGCACTTGATACCTTGCCACGGCCAAAGGAACTGGACGTGGTCGGCATCTTTCCCCACATCTAGTACACGACCCGTGCATGGATGCGTGCGCACGCCTGGGGGACAGAGTTGTTCACCATCCACGGAAGTGCCGTTCGTCGACACGCCCGTGCACCACGTGAGCAGTGCACGCGACTGGGGCGTTGCGCACTTGTCGTACAGTTGAAATAGCAGTCCGAGCTCTTGCGGCGGGAGCGGAAACGTGTTGTCAAACTTGGGAATCGTACTGCTCTTGTTCTTTTTCATTTCGTCAGCGAGCTGGAGCATTTCCTTGGCGTCGCTCGCCATGCCGTTGACATCGACAAAAGCCGACAGCGCGTCCATGAGCATGTCGGCGGCCACGACGCGCGCGGCAATGGTGATCACCACCGTCACCCACAGCAGCGTTGTCACCATTTTTTTGCTTGGGAATGCTGTCGCTAGTCGTGAAGTCGAGAAATGACGGACGATATTGGAGGGCAGGACTATGCGAACAAGAATGAATAAGAAGACGAGCCATCGCACTACCGGAACTTGATTTTTTTACCTATCCGAATAAGAAGAAATAAGAAGCCGAGCCGAGCTATCCCTCATGATGCATCCCACAAACTACTGCCAGTATGCACACATGAAGATACATTACGCTCGTTAAAAATTCTGACGGGCTGGAGTCGCTGGGTAATGCGCACAACCTTTGCTGCAGAGCTCCAATCGTGGTGGTGGAGCCGTCCATACACCAGGCTACATCCGTATTCTTGCATTCAATCTCTTTCGCTTTTCACACACACACGTGCACGCGTCGACACGTCAAATCGACCAGCTTTACGCCGCCGTCGTGGCCGAACCGCCGCGCACCTTGGTCTGTAGAAACGGACTCTCGGGCTCAGTCAGTGAGCGCGTAGATGGCTTCAGCGCAAACGCCCTGGGCACAGGCACAGGTCGCGCGTGGAACGTGAGCTGCTCGCGCCGCATGCGCTTGATCTCGTCCTCTTCAAGGCGCCGCTTCTCTTCATCCGCACGTCGCTTCTCTTCTTCGTCGCGCGCTCGCCGCTCACGCTCGGCCGCCTCAAACGTCGCCCGCTCAGCTGCTCGACGGTTTAATGCAAACTTTGGTGAGCTGGGCTTAGTGAGCGAGCGAACGGGTGGCGGCGCGACCTGACGAGCAGTCGTCTCATCGTCCGACGCCGCCAAATCGGGCATCGGCATGGCGCGGAAGTTGGCCGATGCGCGCAATTTCTCTTCTTCTTGGCGTCGCTTGCGCTCGAGACGTTCCTGAGCGCGCTCGTGAAAGTGCTCGCCACGCAGCGAAAATGGTTGAACTTCGGTCAGCGGCTTTTTCGAGCCTTCAAACTTGGGCGGTGTCGTCGTGACTCGCAATGGCTGAGCCTTAAACTCACGCAGTCGGCGCATGTCTTCTTCTTCAGCTTCTTGACGGCGCCGAAGATTCTCCTGGTACATTTGGTGGCGCTGGAGGCTCCGGAGTGGCGGCGTCTCCGCCACAGTGGGACCTGTCCGACGAGGGCCGTTGCACGACGATGACAATGCCTTCTTTTCATCTCTTAATTCTTCTGGCGCATGGAATCTAGCACGTGCGCTTGTCGAGAGCTTGGGTGACACAGGCTTGGTGAGGGCCGGTCGAGTCGTCTTCTGCGGAGACGCGCGCTTTGGCGCCTCGAAGACCTGTCGCGGCACGGGCCGCGCATGGAACTTGCGATGGAGTTCTTCTCCGTCTTGGTCCACGACCTCCATGGGCTTGCGGTACGAGGCTGCTTGTGCCGCGCGGCGGTCTGTCTCAAACTGCGGCGAGATTGGTCGCGTCACACCATTCACTTTCATCTTGCTATAGTCGACACGGTGCACGGGCTGCTCCGTCGGCTCCTCATGCGGGAACACGTTGCGTCTCGCTGCACGTTCCGATGTGCGCAGCTGCGGCGTGTGAGGCACCGTCACGTCATGCGGCCCGCTCTGCTGCTGGTGACCAGTGCGATGACTCGCTGGGAACTCAAAATCACGCGACAAGAATTGCTCTGGTGGGATATACGGATGTGGCGCATCGCGGTCGTGCTGCTCGCCCTCTTCGCTGCTGGTCATACTCTGGTTGAATGCGCGGCGACTACGGTGGCCCACTTCCAAATACGGCGACTGCGGGATCGTGAGCTGCTTAGTCGATCGCTGGTGGACATTGGAGGGTACGCGCTGCGAGCGCACACGCTCGTGGTACTCGCGCACTTTAAGCGTCTCCAACTGGACGCGGGTCTTCTCTTCCTGAATCTTCTGCAACTCGCGCGACGTTGAGCTAAGCTTGGGCTCGTTGCTCGTGTGCTGACGCTGCGACGTGCGCAGCTGCGGACTGCGTGCGTGGGTTGGCTGCTTTGTTTCGTGAGAGGACGAGTGATGCTCAGCCAAATGGACGCGTTCACGCTCAGCTTGCTCGGCCTGCATGCGTAGAAGAAACGACTTGGTCGGCTGCAGCAGCGACGACGAGACAGCAGCGGAGGCGTGGGAGCTGTGGCTGTGACCGAGACTCCGATGCACTGGCGGAGGAGGCAACGCGGCAGAAGGATATGTCGTGGAGGAGGAAAAGGAGGAGGTAGGTGCTGACTTGGGTGGCGTCACGAGCGACTCGAGTACAAGCGTGTCGTCTGAGCGACCGCCGTCGCTCATACGGTCGTCGTCCTGATCGTCCGCCATCTCCGTGTCCGAGTCTTCCGAGTGTGCTGGCGGCTCGCGGAAGCGACCAAACGGTGTCTGTGGGGTGGCAGCGGTCGCCGGGAGCGGAGGTGCAGAGTGCGGAGGTGCAGAGAGCGGAGGAGGAGGAGGAGCCCGCTGCGGCGTGGAAAAGAAGTAGCCGTCGGCGTTGTTGACGTACTGACGCTCGCGCTCTGGGTGTTTGAGGTCGTAGAATGTCGGCGCGTTAAACGCAAACTCGTCATCCGGCGGCGGCGCGTCGTCGTCCTCCTCTTCGGCGTCCTCCATGGTCGTGTCCAGCTCCGCCGGCGGAGGCGGCGCACGCGAAGAAGCGGCGGAGGACGACGATGGCGTGCGGTGAGCATACGCAGAGGACGACGATGGTGTGTAAGCAGCAGAGGACGGCGTCGCCGCGAAAGCGCGGGCAGAGGGCGGCGGCGTGGACGCCATGTTGCCGTGTGGGAATGAGACTGGGAAGTTGCCAAAAGCGGAATGGATGCCTTGTCTGTTGCCTGTTGCCGTTGGTAGAGAGCGAGAAGACGGCGACCCGGGTCGCGTGTCTGTCCCTACTGAACCATCGTTGAAGGGTCTTGAAGGGTCTCTTGCCCCAATTCAAAATTTGAACCGGGCACGGCAGAAAACGGGTCAAGCAGCATTGGCGGGTTTGCATATAAACCCGTATTCAAAACCTTTGATAATTGATATATGTTCATATGTAAACGATTGTAGAGGTTGCAACTGCTTGTTAAAACAAGGTGAGCCGCTCGATACTGTATGACAACCAAATATCAGCCACCATTTCCATTCCTATTCTGGCGCAAATCGCCGTCGTCGTCAATGGTATCTCTCGTGCGTCGCGTGGCGCCGTTCATGCACGCCAGCGCACGCACTCAACTGCGTTCTATCGTACGTTAAACCCTTCTCCTATTTCGCAAGATAGCTATCGCAGGGTCTAACCTCAATTACTACTTCAGCATGTCGTGACGCGCGTCGGGGAGCCTGAGACCATCCAGTGCCGCTACCACTTTCACGACCAGCAAGGCCGCCCGCAATCGCCGTGGCACCACATCCCTCTATTTTCCGAAGAACTCGACGAATCGCTGCGCCATCCGCACGAGACCGGCAGCAATATCTTTCACTTTGTCAACGAAATCCCCAAAGGCGCGCGGGCCAAGCTTGAGATTGCAGGTGCCGAGCCGTTCAATCCGATCAAGCAAGACGTCAAGAACGGCAAACCACGTTTCTATCACTTTGACTCGCTGGTAAACTACGGCTGTTTGCCGCAGACGTGGGAAGACCCCGAGCACGTGGACGAATACACCAAATACGGTGGCGACAGCGACCCCATTGACGTCGTGGAGATTGGCAGCCGCGTTGCCGCCATTGGCGAAGTGTACCCCGTCAAAGTGCTGGGCGTCTTGGGCATGATCGACGACGGTGAGACGGACTGGAAGGTCGTGGCCATCAACGTCCACGACCCGCTGGCGCCGCTCCTCAACGACATTGGCGACCTCGCCAAGACGCCGCTCGCCGATTCGGTGGCCAATATTCACCGGTGGTTCCGTGACTACAAAATCCCCGACGGCAAAAAACCGAGCCAGTTTGCTTTTGATGGCAAGGCCATGTCGCGTGACTTTGCCGTCGACGTGATCCTCCAGACGCATGAGAGCTGGAAAGGACTCGTGGGCCACACCATCACAACACCCACCGATCTGTGGACCGGTATGAGCGCCTAGACATTCGACCAAGAACTTCCTGTAGACAGGGGACGACGATTGAATTCGGTTAAATATATTCGATTTGTGCTGGAAAGTGCTCATCAATCATCCTCTCGTAACACGCATTGTAGCGCGTGGGAACGCGACGGTGCTGCTCTCTCTCTCGCGCTCTCACAGCCTACGATTGCTCGAAACGGCCGGGCGCCGACAAGCGGTTCGTCGCGGTCGGACTCTCCATTGTCAGCTGCGAGAGCCGCTCGGTAAAGTCAGGAAAGTGGCGTTCGCGTCGCTCCACAAAGCGCGACGCGAGACGAGGGATGTTGGAGCCAACGGTCGCGGCCGCTGGGAGTTCGGGGTACGCTCTCGGCGTGCCGAATGATCGTCGAAGGGGGCCGTTGTAGCCGGTTGGAGCTGGAACGTTGTTGCCCGTGTGGTGGTGGCTCATAATGAAGGTGCGTTCTTGGACGAGATCGCTCAAGCGAAGATTATCAAGCTCCGTCTCCAAATCTGCCGAAGGCCGAGTTGTGCGGCTAAACTGATGAGCGGGGTGTGGCTCGGGCATCGAGAACGTGCGATTCAGGGGCTGACGAAGCGCAACAGCATACGGAGACGACAACAACTCAGCACTTGGATCTCGCACGAGCGACGTTGCGGCATCCAGGCGATGGCTAGACAGTCGATCAGTTCGTTGGTTTTCGTCGTCCTCCGTTTGGTTTGACTCGAGTGCGGCTGCGCGCGGAGACGAAAGCACGTCCTCATCGAATTCACCTCCGCCTGACCACTTCCAGCGTTTCTTCGACTTGAGCGTGAGAATGGTGCGGCCAATCTTGACGTGGACCGTCTTGTTCCAGTCGAGCTCAAGCGGTTTACTGAGAAACAGCATCGTTCCGTTCGAGCTCGAGGCATCGTACATGTAAAAATTGTTCTGACCACAGCAAACAACAATAAAATCGTCAGCATTTGCGCCGTCGAACAGAAATCCATAGAGAACTACGCACATCTTCAAATTTCACTTTAGCGTGCAGTTGGGACACGGTACGGTAGCGCAGCGTCATATTATTGGTGGTCGAACGACCAATCGTCAAAAACTGCTGACCCCGTGGGATGCTACACAGCGCAAAGAAGAAATTAGTACGAGTTCACCAATCCGTCCGAAAATATAGAGTAGATAGAAGACACTTACTTGGCAAAGCTGAGCTGGAAGCGCGTATTGGTCAGCGTCGTCGATCGACTACGCGCTTCATGCTGGGTGACGACGGCAAACGTCACGTACGGCGGGGGCAATTTCTTGGCCATGAGCGACACGACGCGCCCGTCGTCGAGCTTGACACTCGTCATGTACGTCGCTTTGCAAATGCTGCAGACGTCGAGGCCGTCCGTGTTCGTGACGGCACACATTTTGTGGTTGGGATTCGACCCGTCGGCATCGAGATTATTGTTCCAACGCTGAAGGCATTCCAGGTGGACATACTTGGTGTCGCCTTTGCAATTGCACGGCGCAACCAATGGATTTTCGTCCGGTTCTTCGTCCGTATCGTAGCAAATGTAGCAAAACCGCTTCTCCTTGGAACCCAACAGCGCCTCCTTGTTCTTGGCGCGCTGCGTCTTCTTACGACCGGCAGTTCCGGCACTGCCGTGGTGGCCACGTCGTTCATGTTCATGACCCTCCTCCTCCTCCTCCTCCTCCTCTTCGTCCTCCTCGTCCGACGAGCGCTTGACACCATCCTCTTCCGACTCGCCTTCGTCCGAGGTCTCACCCGACCGCAGCTTTAGCTGCCGCCGCGGACGATCGTGCGATTGGTTCACATGTTCGTCCTCCATTTCGTCATCCTCCTCCTCATCGTCACCGTCCTCTCGCTGGTTTGATCGATCTGAGCTATCCGTCGGCCGAAACGTTTGCTGCAAGGGCAGACTCAGATAGTTCTCCTTGATGTACTGATACTCGTCCTCCGTGAGTGCTTCAACGTCCGTGTCACTCGGTCCGCGGTTCAGCTCGCACACAACCAAGCCAACCGAGCCAATGCGGAGCAAGTCACCGATTTGGAGACTGTGGGGAATAATCGGGTGCTTTTTACTCCCGAGGACGCGGCACACGCCCGTGTGGCCCGAGAACCGCTCAATCGACGAGCCGCATACAAACTTGCCACGCGTCGGATCGTACTTCACGGCGAGCGTCGTCGCGCGTGAATCATTTAGCACACAGTCCTTCATGGGTAGCGGCCCCTCCTCCATTTTCTCGACCTCCTCGGCGGCCACCGCGACACCGATGGCGGAGGGTTGGGGTGTCGGTCGTCGTCCAGTGTCCTCGATGCTCGCTTCGTACTCGCTGCCACTGCCGCTGCCGCTACCACCGGCCGCTGTGTAGTAGGGAAAGAGCCCGCGCTGGGGACCGTGGAGGATCGCCCCGTTTTCTTCTACCACAAACTCGAGCTTCGGCAACGTACGACGTGCGCGACTGGCGCTCACGCGCACGCCGTTGGCGTCGGTTGTCGTACGCACTTCACCGGGCGTCGTGGTCTCGGCCTTGACCTCCACGCGCTTGACGCTGCGGAACCCCATGGCCGCCTTTGCACGCTGCATGTTCACGGAGGTAGGTGTTTCCTTACTGGTCGTCCAGAGATTACGGAATAAATTTCCTCGTTCTCTTGTGGGAATGAAATGGGGAGGACACTGTGGCCGCTGGCGAATTGGAATTGGAAGCGACGCGGAGAAACAAAACAAAGAGAGAGGAAACGACGCCTTCCTCCAGCAAAGACCTGATGGAGAGGTCGGTCTCTCCTTTCTCTCTCTTCTCTCTTTCTCTTTCTTTCTCTCGCAATTGCAGCAGACTCCCACTGGCGTTTTGGCAAAACGCAACCGCAAGTGTAAAATTCCACGTTTTTTTCAGTTCGGGGTCACAGTCGTTCTGTTGTGTGCGGCTTTCGGTTGAGAGGTTGTTTTCTTTCCTTGGTTTTCTTTTCTTTCGTTCTGTATTTTTTCTTACATTCGTCAACTGGACGACCGTGCAATCTTCAGCTATGCAGAGTCGGGAAGAAGTTCGACGGCATCCAATGGTAAGCTTACCGAAAAAGGATGCCGTTCCCGCCGTATACGGGGTAGGGCTTCCCGTAACAAATGTACTGAATCAGTCTTCAAAAAAAATGTTGACCACCTCAAGAATCTGAAAGCGCGAAACGACACCATAAATGGGAGTGATGGTCAAGTGCAAGGTGAGACCACGAATAGCTACCGGAGGTGATGAGGACCTTGATACTACCGCAGCATTCAGCCGCTGCAGGGGAAGATGCATCGTCAACCCAAGCCTATCGACCCGGATTTGTTCGCACCTTCTGGCAGCGTCCATGGAGGAGGCGGTGGGGCGTCTAAAGCCGCCGCGTACTGCCGCGAACCCGCCCACACCAGCGACTATGGTGGCAATGGTGCGGGTGGTGGCCCTTGTGACCAAGCCATTACTGCGTCCTCACTGGTGTCTCTCGAGCTGGAACACATGAGTGGCTTCACGGGAAAGGGGCGCTCCACATTACATGCGTACCCGATGGATTCGGAGAGTTACATTACCTGGTATAGAGCTATTGGTCTCCACGATCTCATTTCAATCGCTAAGCTTTTGTGAATGAATATTGACAGCATGGGTGCGGCCGTTGTGATCGGCAATGTCCACGAGAGCCACAACCAGCAATTGCTACGTGGTCACGAGGAGGAAATCAACCTCATGGCCGTCTCCAACACTGGCGGGATGCTTGCGTCGGCCCAGATCGCCTCTCGACGCCACCAGGTACGAATTGCCGATCCACTACCGCTCTCCAAGAAAGAAACTAAGCTCGAACCATTCTGGTTCTATCAGGACCAAGGCGCCGCAATCATTGTGTGGGATCTCGCCAACCGCCAGGAGGTCTACCGATTAACAGGTTTCCAAAAGTCGGTCATCCAACTGGCGTTCTCGCCCGACGACCACTTTCTCGTAGCCTCGGCCGAAGACTGCCGCCTCCTTCTGTGGGATATGCGCGTACGTATTCAGGTCACCCCCTTCTGATACCAGTTCTGAGTCTCACGCGCTGTCTTCTCTGTAGACGTCGGAACTCGCGCTATCGAAATCGTTTCCCACACCCGTGACGATCCTGAACTGGGGCGTCATGGAGGAAAAGTGCAGGCGACCCAAGTACGCACTCACATTTGCGTACGCGAGTCAGCTCCTCAAAGGCGAACTTGCTTACGATATTGCGTGCATGCAGTACAAGCTTGAGGTTGTGGCGTTTGCCATGCCCAACGTCGGGCTCACACGGAGCTATCTGTGCGCGACGATGAACCAATCCAATACCGATTTGTTGGCCGGGACGATCGCCGGCGAGATGGTCGTGTTTAGTACCGAGGCACAGACCTATCGGAATGCCATCCCGGTCTCGCGCAACGGAGTCCACAGCATCACAGCGTGTCGTGTCTCGGGCTATCTGTACGTAGGTGCTGGCGACGGCGTCGTCAAGAAACTCATGGGCCGTGACTCGGACTGGAGCCTCGTAGGCCAAGTTCAGCTTGTCGGTGGCGTGACCAGCATCTCAATTTCGAGCGATGGCATGTACGTGTTCGCTGGTACGTCAGCCGGCAAACTGTACCATCTCGTGGCCCACACACTTGCGCCAACCGAGCTCGCAAGCGCGCATCTCGGGGCAGTCACGGCGTGCGGGTTTAGTGAGGCCTCGAGCGACGAATTTGCGACCATTTCCATGGACGGTAGTGTACGCGTGTGGAGCCTGTCGAGCTATATGCTCAAGTGCATGGCGACCGAGGCCGTCGGAGGCCTGAGTCTTGCGTTTACCAAGAAACAGTCGCCGCCGCTGCTCGTGACAGGCTGGAGCGACGGCGGCGTGCGCGCGTTCGACGCCGCGACGGCCCAGAAAAAGTGGCAGCTCGCTAACGCCCATCGCGGCGAAGTCACGAGCGTCGCGACGAGCGTCCACTATATCGTCAGCGGCTCGGCCGATGGCGCCGTGAGCGTGTGGTCCACCCAAACGCGCGAGCTTGTGCTACAGTTTCATGAGCACAAGCGCGGCGTCACGCAAGTGCTGGTGGATGTCAGCAAGCCCCACTGGGTCCACTCGTGTGGGCTCGACAAAGCGCTGTTCATTTACGACCTCAAGAGCGAACGCCGCGTCATGGCGCAGCAGACACGCGACACGGCGTTTTGCGGACTCACGCAGCGGCTCGATAGTGAGACCGAGATCATCACGGCTGGCGCCGATGGACGCCTCCAATTTTGGGACTGCGATGTCGTCGAGCCCGTGCAATGTATCATGGACGTTGGCCGCGTCCGCGTATGTGCGGTAGCCGTCTCGCCGTCGGGACGGTTCCTCGCCACGTGCGGCGACGACTGTGCGCTAAAGATTTACGATATGCGGACGCTCGCGCTCGTGACGGCTGGCGTCGGCCACTCGGACACGATCACCAACATTTGCTGGAGTCCCGACGAGCGGCAGCTCGTGGCCGTCGGGATCGATTCGTGCGTGAGCGTCTGGAACTTTTACACAGCGTAGCGTAGGAACTACTATCAAGACCGCGTGTATGAAAAGAACACCTATAAAACGCCATTTATGAACTCGCACCGGTAGTGGGAAAAAAAAAGTTTGCAGAGGGGACAGCGTCTCCGACGCTGGCGTCCTCACTAACGTCGGTCATGACTTGGTCGCCGTGCGTATCAAACTGGACATCGTCGAGCGCGAGCCGCACCTTGGGTTTGCGCTTGTACGTGTACCCGATAAACTTGCTGTTGAACGTCAGCGGCTTGCCGTCGGGGCCATAGCCTTGGGGTGGTGCTGGCATGCCGTTGTGGCCGCCGTTCGTGCCGTTATACCCGTGGTCGTGCGGCGCCGGTGGGAGCTCACACGACTCGGGGAATTCGTCAAAGTTAGAAGTTATTTTCTTGACCAGCGACTCGTAATAGGTCGGGTCCTGGGTTGGCTCGAGCGTCTGGAGTTGGCGCAAGGTCTCGTCAAACTCGGTGCCGCCGCCCGGTGGAATATAGGGAAACTGCATTGCGCGCAGCCGCGTCCAGTCGAGTCCATTAAACCACGGATGCTGCTTGATCTCGTCGACCGAGTTTGTCCCCAGACGGTTCTCGGCATTGCACACAAGGCGGCGGATAAAGTCCATGCATTCGCCGCTGAGCGTGGCTTTGACTTCGGGCGGAAACCCAAACGCTTGGCGCCAGTGGATAATCTTGCGGCACGTCTGCATGGGCTCGTCGGCGTAGAACGGCGTGTAGCCCACAAGGCACTCGTAGAGGATCACACCGAGAGACCACCAGTCGCACTCTTTGCCGTACCCTTTTTGCGCCAACACTTCGGGGGCGATATAGTCGGGCGTCCCCACTGTACTGAACGCGACTTGGCGATTGCGGGCGTAGGGTTTGGTACGGGTGGTGTCGGACCCGAGGTCTGCACTATCACTGCCGTGAGCGGCCGCCGAGTGCTGCGTGAGTGGTAGTAAATCAGTCCGTGCATTCTCCACCTTTTTGCAAAGCCCCATGTCGGTCAACTTGAGGTGGCCGCGGGCATCCATGAGCACATTATCAGGCTTCATATCACGGTGGATATAACCGAGTTTGTGGACCGCTTCAATGGCCATAATAATCTCGGCTGCATAGAGCCGGGTGGTCTCTTCGCTTAGGGTATCTTCTTTCATGAGCAACCCCATGAGGTCGCCGCCGGGCAGGTACTCCATGACCATATAGAGCCGGTGGTCGTCTTGGAACGAGTAGTGGAGCGTCACGAGCCACTCGTTCTCGTGGTCCGCCAGCGCAAGGATGTCGCGCTCGGCGCGCACGTGACCCACTTGGTTCTTCATGACCATGGCGCTCTTGAGCATCGACTTGAACGCATAGACGTCTCCCGTATCTTTCTTCCGGACGAGCCGCACTTCGCCAAATGCACCGCGACCTATGACAGCTAGCGGTAAGAAATCGTTCACCGATAGTCGCTTGCGGGCGTGGCGCATGGACTGCACTTCTTGATCGCGCAGTTCTTGGCGGTATTTTTCGCGGTCGTTCTCGGGCAGTTGCAGCGCATCCATCTGTTGCTCTTGGCGGTGTCGGCGCTCGCGGGATTCTTCGCGTTCTTTCTTCATGAGCGCATACTTTTGCTCCAAATACGCCTTCGTCGCCTTGGCTTTTTCGCGCGTCGAGCTCGAGATCATCTTCGTCCTCTCTCGGCCTTTGACTCCCTTGCCTTGGGAGATGGAATGGGGGAGGGTACATGGTTACAGACATGGTTACGATCCGAATAGAGCGCTGTGGCAATATTGGCTGAAGCGGGTTTTTGGGTGAAAGCGGATTTTGGTTGCGTCCACAAAAGCGGACGGAGGCGGGCGGAGGGGAGGGTCTGGCTGTTGATTTGATTTCTCTCCTGCTGTCTCTTTGAAGCTTGACAAGTTGGGTTGGCATTCCAAAGTGGAGCGGAGCGGACGGAGTGGTGTTTGGAGTGGAGCGGAGCGGAGCCCTCCGCAGTGGGAGCACCATCACAATTCCCCGCCCGGAGCTGAAAGAACGAACAACCGCGCGGCCACCGTCACGGCCACACCCCGACCGCAGAACCGCGGCCACAGTCGCAACGGAGAGCACAGGAGAGGAGAGAAGGAGGTTGTATCCGCTGTGCGAGCGAGTCGTTTCTGAAACACGAGAGGAGGAAGAAAGAGCGGAGAGGAGGAAACCGTCCCACCAAGTGAATAGTCACAACCCGCGGGTGGAAGCTGATCTCCCAAAGAGCCAGAGATGATCAAGATAAGGCCACCGCGGCCAAAACCCGTCAAGAGTGGTGACGGCGGAGGGGGCGGCGGAGCGGACAAGCCGCCAAAGAGTAGCGCAGGCAGTAGCGGCGCAGGCTCGGCTGCGAAGAAGCGGTATGTCGTTTTTCTGTTCTTTTTTCTCTTCTAGCGTTTTCAGAACTCTTCTCACACTCCTATGCGCTCCTCTAGACGTCCTTCCCAGAAGAAAAAAGACACCGCGGATGACGGCAGTGGAGGGTCGCGCAAGCGCAGCATTGGCGGTGTTGTGCTCGCACCGCCGACGTCTTCGTCGTCCTCTGTCGCGCTCCACCAAGAGGAGCACCGCCGCTACTACCAGCGTGCGCCGCGGCTCCTCCCTGACATTGACGGCGTGCGCGCACTCTCGTCGAGCGAAGTCTCGGCAGATCTCAAGCTCCTCCAGTCCGCACTCGCATCCTATGAAAATAAACTTCAAGGTTTGATCCCTACCGGAGCGGCTCTCGGCGGCGGCGTCTACCTCCACGGCAACAAAGTCGCACCGCCGACGACGTCCTCTACGGAGGACGCCTATGCGTTCCTCTCGCAAAAGCACCGCCGCTTGGCGCGCCCCAACGGCGTGCTCACGCCCGAAGAAGTTGTCGAGTCGCTACCGGCCTGTCGCCGCGCCGTGCGTATCACGCAGCGCGAACTTGCGGCCATGAAACGCGAGCGCGACGACCTCGAGCGCGACTTTATGCGCCAGCGCAACCTCCTCCTCTGGCAAATGGGCGAGCTCCAGCGGATACAAAAGCAGCACGACCGGTCGCTCCACGTCCTCCGTTCCGACGTCTTGACAACTGCCAAGTCACTGGCGTCCAGTCGCCGCCGGACCAACGCTTTACAAGATATCATGACCGAACTGGATGCCCGCGGCAGTGCGGTCGTCCGCCTCGAGAGGGAAAAGCATCAGCTGGAGACGCTGCTTAAGAAACACGGGCTTGGTTTGCCGGCGCCGGATGAGATTTATATTGGGGATCGGGTCGCGGGGCCGTTTGGGGAAGGTCGTGTGACGGCCATGGACGACGCGACGCGTGTGCTTGTGGTGGAGCTCGACCATGGCGTAGGGGTCGCGTACGTACAAGAAGAGACCGTCGAAGTCTTGCCGTCCGAGATTGCGTATGCCGAGATTGAGAAGGAGCTCAAACAAAAGCTGTTTAAAAAGGTCGGTGCGCTCGTGCAGCCCCACGGACGCTACAGTTTCTTGGCCGGCGGTGTGGGCAGTCGACGACGGGGTCGAGGTGACGAGGACTCGGACGGCGACTTCGTCTACGACGTGCTGGACCAAGCAGAGGATGACGAGGACGACGACGAGGAGGACGACGAAGTGGATGCCATCGAGAATGGCACGGGCGGTATTGATGACGACGAGTATGTGGGACGTCGCTCGGCAACGGATGGCGAGATGGACGCAACCAATGACGATACGGAGAACCGCAAGCGGCCGGTTAAGAAACGCAAGCTCATGGTGCCGTCGGCATTGGCAAAAGAAAAGAAGCAAAAGCACAGCAAGGTGTTTGACTTTACAGCGTGCAAGATTCCGATCACGCCGTACGATGTCGGGCTCTTGCTGAGTCCGTTGAGTGTCCTACCCGAGCGCGTCGCCGCTATAGGTCCAGACGCACTGCAGTGGTTGAGTTCGTACTTGCCCGCAAAGATGGCCGACTGGGAGCAAGACCGGTACCACGCGCTCCAGATGCAAGGCGAGATTGAGCGGCTCAAGTTTCATCTTCAGAAGGCCGAAGGTATGCTTTTGTTCGTCGACTCGTTTTCTTTTCCAATGGGTTGCTGACGGAGATGAACTCTTCTGTAGACGATAAAGAGGACGCCCACACACTGGCAGTCGAGCAGGTCGACTCGATGAATGATCTCGTGCGCCAGGTACGACACTGGATCAATCACTTGGGTTTTGTAAAGTGGAACTGACATACTGGGACTTGTAGATCGAAAAACTGCGGGAGCAGTTGGCGGCAAAAGAAACCAAGGACAAAGAAGGCGGCCATACGTGCCCGAGCTGTAATACTTTTACTGGTGGCTCCTCCAAGAAGGCATCCAATGCCTCAAAACAGACCAAGTCGAACGGCCGAGCGAGTAGCAAATCGTCCAACCGCAGACCGCGATCAGAGAGCACCGTAAGCGATGACGACGATACCGAAGGCAGCAGCACGCCGAGTGGGGGTGGTAAAGATGCGAGCAATGACATGAGGAACGCCCACGACGAGAGCGACGCCGCCCCGGAGGATAGCGACGCTCGGAAAGACAGCACCCCCAACCACGACGACGACGACGACTTTGCCGACGACGGTGGTGAGTCGAGCGACGCGTCCAAACCCACGGCGCGGTCACTGCGTCCGCGACGAGGCTCGGGCAACTCGACGACGTCGCAGACGTCGACAACAACCACCACCGCCGCAAGCAAGGCGACCAAGTAGACCACACGCTAGAGAGGTGTACACAGGGAACGGCAATACAACGAGCATTATGAAAGTGGTTTCGAACGTGCAAGCCATTTCCACAGACTAACGTCAGTGCTGAACGCGGGCAGCCCACTGATAATATTACTACCATTGTTTTCATGCCACTTTTGGAATATATTACTACTTTTACTAGAGCATCAGCTGCTGAGCTTCGCACTTGTATCGTCCTCGCACCTTTGCATCGCGTGGTAGCTGTGGCGACATGGGCACGAGCCAGAGCAGGGGATGATTCGTACCAAAGTAGACACGCACATGCTGCCAAAACGGAGTGTTTTCAAACTCACCGCGTTTGCCTGTGATATGCTCGAGCGTAGTTTTGCCTTGGGTGAGTAACCACACGTGGAACGCAAAGTACCCGGCGAGTATGAGACCGATCGCGAGCGAGAGCGTCCAGCCGAGCTGTAGGAGCGTCTTGTGCTGGTGGCGGATGCGCCGCAATTCTGGATCGGAGGAAAACACGAGCGGCGTGACGATGCCACAGAACACGAGGCAGCTCAGGGCAGTATAGACCAAGAACAGCAAGAAGAACTTCTTGTTTCGCCACCCCACGCAATTGTTGGTCCATGGGCAGTGATGATCCTGTGATAACCAAAACGAATTAGACTGACCATCGGTCAAATGATCATTCCAATTAAAATCAGTACCATGCGATCGACACAGCGGCGGCAAGCCGAGCAGTGGTGGACGCGCGTGGGCTTGGGGCGATCGCAGCGCTCGCAGTATCCCACCGTACCCTTGTCTTCTGTACGGTCGCCGTCTTCGTACCCTCCTCCGCCTTCTTCAGCGGCGCACACGCGGCCATCGAGAGCGCCGTGAGCAGTGCCAGCGTCCGTAACGACGGCGAGTGTGTACGTCCACACCATAAGCAGCGCCGCGACACCGTAGACAATGTTGGCTAAAGGTGACGCCACGAAGCGTGCAATTGTGAGCCACACAGAGATCTTCAGCGCCATGAGGAAGACCGCGACACCCGCGAGACACGACACCATGATAGCGATGGATCAAAGATGGATCAATTTAGAAAGTAGACAACTAAAGTGTAACCACTGATTAAGGGGTACGCTTCACGAGTGTAACCCATGGCAACATGGAGCTGAAAATGGTGTCTAGTGTATGATAGGAAGGAGGATCCTAAGCGCTTTCTGCTTTCTCGTTCTCGCTCTCTTAATCTCTGTCTTTCTCGGACTGCTGTCTACAGCCGGCTGTCCTGGGCTATCCCTCTTGACTTCGGTCTGAGCTTCTCAGACGGCCGCCGTCTCTCGGTAGTGCTGGGGAGGCGGTGGTTGTGCCTTTCGCATAGGGCGTTCCGAGCGCGCACGACGATCGTCAAACTTGCCTCCTCCTCCACTACCTGGTCGGTTCACGTTGTGCGAGCTGCTGTTTTCGTCGTTGGAACGCTGGGGACGAAGACGACGCGGCTTGGATTGGGTGCTGTTGCTACTGGCTTTGATCGTTTGGTTCCCATCGTCATTGCGTGGACTGTTGCTGTTGCTTTTCGAACGACCTTGTGAGCGTCGACGCTGAGTCGATTTATCGTCGCCGGATCCCGTCGCTGGCGCCGTCACAGACTTGGGTTTGCGGTTCCACACATTCTTCTCGACGGCTGGTGCCGCCGCCGCCGCAGCAAACGACTTTGGTGGAGCAGCCGCAGGGACCGCGACCGGCAGTGGCTTTTCTTCGTCCACGGTTGATTCTTCTGGGCTCTCTTCTTCCGATAGCGTGGGCTCAATGGCTTCTGGCGCCGCATCGTGGAGGTTATCCTTATCTTCCGTCACAGCCACTTCCTCGGCCGCAGCAGCTTCGGCTTCGAGTTGCGAGTCGGTAAAAAAGTTAATTTGCGGTAGTTCTTCCGCTCCTGGTGCCTGCGCAACCGAATTCTCCTCTAGCGTGCTTTTCTCTTGGTCCGTGGAAACTGGAGAAACCTTTGCCTCCTCAGAGCCACTCGCCGCGTGTGCACCGAGCTGCTCAACCATCATCCGTAGGTCTTTGTACGTAAACTCGAGCGCGACAATTTGGTTGCTCTGGGTAAGGTACCGCGTCGCTTCAACCATCGACTCGACAAGGTTGTCTTCAAACGGCACTTCGGCCGGCGGACGCGTCGTGCCCAGTACCACCTTGGAAAAGTAATCCAACACAGGCGGTACGTCTTTGCCCAGCGCCTGATGAAGCGTCACCGCGTGGAGCGTGCGCAGCAAATCCTCTACATACGCCAACGCATCACGCGGCAGCTCCAGCGCAGGTGGCGGCGGTGGCGCTGTCTCTTCCTCTGCTTCAATAGACTCTTCCTCCCCCTCCTTCATCTTAACCACCTCGGTAACCACAGGCGTACCCTCCTCCTTCTTGTGCGTCTTTTTCTCGGCTTCTTCCGTGAGGTAGACTTCAATAAACTGCTCACGCAGCGACTCAAACTCAACCACCATTTTCTCCACCAGCGACTTGTTGCTTACGACTTCTTGTTGTTGATTGTTGAGTTTTTTGCCTTCGTTCGCACACGCGGCTTCGAGCGCGCGGATTTTTTCAAGTTTTTTCTTGTAGAGGCGAATACGCTTGTGGAGAAAACTGAGGTACGGATGGTCGATCGTTGCGGCAATGTTCTGGTTGTTTTCCGCGTCGGCGTCTGCTGGGAATGGAGTGTCCACGTCTAACTTGGATTTCTTGGTCTTCTTGGCGGCGCGCTTGCTGGTGACTGGCGCAGTTTCCGACGACGCGACCGCTACCGTTGGGTCCACATTTTCTTTCTCTACGACATGGGCTGCCGCGCTTTCCGCGTTGACGTCTCCTGCGACCGCTACTGACACTTCTTCGGGCTTTCCTGCACTCGCCATGTTGGTGTAGTTTGCGTCGTTTGTGTCTTTCACAAGTTGCCGTTTGGAAGGAGGCCAAGATCCGACCAAAGTCGGAAAGGGAGGAAAGGAAAGATTAGGAACAGAAACCGGCCTGGCGCCTAAGGTTATTTCGATATTTTCCAGCCACCAATTAGGTTTTAAGTGGATTTGGACCAATCAGAAAACGGGACATGGACCTTCCGAAAATGCAGGGTTCAGAGCTGTGGATACGGAAGTGTTGGAATATGGATATTCACGTATCTAGATCGTACAATATAGATGATTCAGATCTGCAGCTCCTGTTTCTAAACACTTGTTGAAATTCGAGGGCAACTGACGTCACTGAGCTAGAAGGGAGTTGGTTCCATGACGCATTCGTCACGGATACAAGATGCGGTGTGGTGAATATGTCAACATATAGATTCAAGAGAATGTCTGCTGGTAATTGGCTGTTATTATGTAGTATCCGTTGCATTAGCTTTTGATTCAATGAAGATCGAGATGGCTACATTTTTGTGATCGAATTGATGGTGTACGGCGTGATATCGCAGGTGCATGTGTTCATCCCTACAGGTTGTGACGATCCGCGTACTCACGTGTAACTATGCATACCGTCCGCAACGGATTCTTGCCCGTCCCAAAAGAAAAAATATTTGTCCGTACGGGCTTGTCATGTTTTCAATTCAGTGCGGCAACAGTATCTGGTAATGGTTGGAAAGACCAAGTGCGATTTCAAGAGGGTTCAATCCATTTCGTTAAGTACGTTCTAGGCAAGTTCAACATGACCTGGTTCAGACGCACTCGGTGATCTCGTCCAGGAGGATCTCGTCGACCTTGATGCCGCCACTCGAGCCGTCGGTTGTCACGTCCGTCTCAAGTACGCGACCACGTGTTGCTGGGGGCGGATCAGAAGACTGCGTTTGAGAAGACTCAGCCGACGCGGCGGGCTCGCTTGTCGCTGTCTCAATCTCCTTGGTCATTGGCTCCGCCGCAGCATTATCACTTGGCTCGGCCACCTCCACCGAAATGTCCTTGTCTTCACCTCCACGATCTTCAATCTCAACGGGCGTCGGCTCTTCAGCCATCGGTTCGGGCGGCGGCGGCACGAGGCCGAGCTGCTCTTTCATGTGGGGAATCACCTCGTCCACGACCGCGTATGTGGCCTCAAACAGCGTTGAGAATATCTCACCATCCCCTACACCATGGTACGGGCGGTCGAGCACGCCTTCGGCCTGGAGGATCAGCAGCATGTTATAAAGCGACTGGAGCGTGGTCTCGTACACAATGGTCGCGTGCGACGACGACGCTGCCGTGGCCAGTGGCCCTGCGACCCGCAATTTTTCCGCAAGTCGCCGCAAGATATTGAGCCACAGCTGATTGAACTCGTCCAGCTCTACGAGCACGCTGAGGTGGTGGAGAAAGGTCTTGGACAAGAGCGTGATGCTGTAGAGCGAGGCCTCTTTCGAGTGCCGCCACACGCCTTCGCGCACTTGGTTGTCAAACGTAAAGATCACGTCTTCGAAACAGTGCCGCCACGTCTCTTTCGCGACCGGCACGCCCGGCAGCAGGAGCGAATTGTGGAGACACTCCCACGCGGTCTTGGCGATCGGCGCGCGGTCGTCGTTGAGGTAGCTCAGCATGACGCGCATGACTTCGAGCCACGCGTGGCCATCCATGCGGTAGGCGCTGTCGCGGGCCGCCAGCCCTTGCAACAGCCGCAACGCGTCGACTGAGAACGGCGTGCGGTGGCTCACAAACCGCAAACACGTGGCGATCCAGAGCGTCACGTTCTCGTCGTTCAAGTGGCCGTACTCGGCCAGCAGCTTGACGCTCTCCCAGCATGACGCGCGGCCGTTTTTGTACTGCACGACGTTCTCCAAAATGCCCATGAGCACGTCCCACTCGTGAAAGTCATGCATGTAGACCAGATTCGCTTTGAGCAGCATGTTGATGCCGATCGCCAAGCGGTCGCTCAGCACTTTGCACATGGCTTCGTCCATTTCCAGCACCTCGCGCAGCGTCGTCATGAGTTGCGGACGAATCTTCTCATCGTGAAACAAGCGGATGCTCACGCGCAAGATGTGCACGACCACGCGCTCGGCCAGGCCATGGAGGTGGGGGTGCAATTCATGCAGCGGCGTCTGGAGGAGTTTTTGGGCATACTGTTGGAACCGTTCCCAGAGATGAAGTGACTCGATGCGATGCACGTTCACGAGGATGAGATCGACGCTGAACTCGAGCACGAGGATCGCGTTCTCTTGCATCATGGGGTCGGCGGCGGTGGTCGATGGTGGTGGGGTGCCACTGCTGCCTTCAGGCATCGCAGTCGAGAGCACGCCTTTGAATGGATCGCGGCACGTCAGCAGCGTGTCGAGAAGACTCAGGAGCGAGCCGTCGTGGAGCTTGCGCACCATGCGGAGCCAATTCTCTTTCTCCAAAAGGCCGCCACCCAATTTCACCACAGCGTCGCGCAGGATCTTGCTCACGATCGAAAAGTTCTCGTCGACTTTTTCCTCCTCGGCCCACAAATACGACGACAGCGAATCCCAAATCGAGCCGCTTTGGGGCTGGCCCGCATTCCTGTAGCTCGTGGCGTGGGCCCCGCCACTCGCAGCGTTCATGCTCTTCATGCGGCTTCGAATCGCCGCCTGGCGTTCCGCGACCCGTCGCGAGCGTTCCCGCGCCTTGCCAGCGACGCCAGTGGCGCTGTTTACTCCCGACGACGTTGCATTGCCTCCACCGGGCGTAGGGGACGCCTGGCCGCCGCTGCCACCACCTTGAAGGGGTGGCAATGGGACCCCGCGTGCGTCCACAAAGTCGTCCATCTCAACAAGCGACGTGGGCACGACATCCAGCTCGTTGAACATGAGCACACACTCGATCACGCTCGCCCACGCCTTACGGAACGATTCTTGACGCTGTTGGACAAACTGGAACAACAGCTTGAGCGACAGCAGCGCGCGTCGCATCTTGGCGCCCCGCACACTGTCTTCAACCATGTGCGTGCTTGGTTCACTGCTGCTCCTGTCTCGGCCGTCTCCTCCCGCGATCGTCGAGCCGTCACTCTCTTCGCCTTCACTTGGGTTCTCGGCACTGCTCAAGCGTCGACGGCTGCTGGTTTGCTGGCTTGGTAGCCCGCGACGCGATCCACTCCCTCCACCGCCATTGGTGCTTGCGGGCATGAAAATCTTTTCGCCATTGAGAATGCCGTGCGCAAACGTGAGAAAATAGGTCGAGAGCGATGCCATGATTTTGTTGAAGAGCTCGCTCATGTCGTAATACAACGCGATCTTGGCACAGTTGCTGAGGCCATCGAGAGCCCTCTCCATGTTGGTTGCATCACAGGTCTTCTCGTACGCGAGGGAAATGCACTTAATCGTCGAGTCGCAGATCAGCGTGAACATATCCTTCTCATAGAGGCCAGCGCGAAGTTTGAGGATACTGGAATTCGACGTAAAACTCGCGCCGACCACGTTCTCCGAACGCTTGAGCACGCCTTCCCATTGCGTCGAGTATCGATCGACCGTGAATTGTTCATTAAAATCCGACACATCGTGCTGCATCTGGATTTCCTTCTGCTTGATGTTGTTGTACAGCGTCGTGAGGTAATCGGCCGGCAAGTCCTGACCGCCATTGATACCACGGTTGTTTCGAATAAACTCTTCGAGACTCATTTTCTTGGCAATGTGATCCGAGTGGAGATCCGTGTTGAGCATGATAATGCTGAACGCAAGCACATAGGCGGTATCGGCGTCGGCCATTTGACTGGCGGCCGCACACTGCGCGTGAAATTGCTTAGAGAACGCTTCCATCATGCGATCAATCTTCTGTGCTTCGCCAGGAAGACGGAATCGAGCGAGAAACATTCGCAATGCTTCATCCAGCGATTTGGCTTCCCGGAAATCGAGCATGCCGAGGTACGCATCTCGCACGGCCATGTTAAATGGTAATTTCTCGGGCGGTCCATCACCCAAGTAGTCGCCAATCAACGTTTTGTTCAGGCCCGGCGTATGCAAAAAAAAAGACGCGACATCTTTGGGCGTGAGCTTGACAGGCAGAAGCTCCATCTCTTGTGCGTACGAGACCCAGTTCTTCGGGTCGGTATTAAATTTCTCGGCCGCGAGCGCGTACCGTTTCTTGGCGCGTTTGCGCTGCTGCAATACTTCGGCCGTGCGTTCACGCGCTGTGTGCAGCCACGCGAGTTGGTCCATCGCCGACGACTGATTACTGGTACGATTAACCCCGCTGGTAGGTCCGAGACTGCTGCCGGGGGTCGCTGTGTCGGTGTAATCCGAGTCCGACTCGCTGTCGCTGTTCGACATGACCAGTTGCATTAGATCGCGCACCGACGACAGCGGCGAGATGTCTTCGAGCGCGATGTCACTGGGTGGACCACTGCGGATATGCGGGCCATTATTAATACCCATGGCCGTGAACCGGGCGAGGTCCGAGCCCTGCAGCCCCGCTACCAATTCTGTGGTTGCATTGCTCGTGCCCAGTGGACACCGTCGCGCAATGGATTCAATCACAGCGAGCAATCCTTCCAAACAGAGCAGCGTGAGTGCATTAAGACTACCGTTCGGACTCTCCATGGACTGACAATTGCGCGCGAGTGACTTGCAGAGCACTTCGAACAGGTTCGTGCACTGCACGTCGCAGTCATAGTTAATATAGAGATCGAGCATCATCGCTGGCTCGCGACAGAATTCGAGCAGGGACTCGAGCGCCAGTTCTTTCTGTTCGTCCGAACACGACGGCGAATCGATGATGCGCATGTGGACACTTGTAAAGAACACTTCGAGCTGGACCTTGAGATGGTCTTTGATCGAGTTGAACAGATTAAACACGACGCGCAGCGTGAGCGATAGGATCGAGAGGTCTTCGGTCTCGGAATTCTGGAGTAAATACTTGGACAGATCACCTTGGAGCACGGTCACGAGGCGCGGGTGGTTACTCAAACCGGTGCCGGCGGTCTCCAACACAATATTGATAAGACGTAAACCGAGGATGCACGTGAGGTCATCCTTTGCGGTCGGCGAAATGAGACTCGAGAGGAACGTCAAGATTTGTTCCAGCAAGGGTACGCCGTACCCACTTGGCCGTACCACCGTTTCTTGAGCATTGAGCGCACTGGGGGTACTGGGTGTACTGGTGGTAGTGAGGGGAACCTCAGCATCGGGTTTCCGCGGCTCGAGCTGGTCAATGCGATCAAAGACCGTGAGGATCAAGTGCGCGAGCGTATTCTCGGCTGCGCGACCGAGATGGAGCGACGACCGCGGCTGGCAGCTGATGCTGTAGCAGAGCTGCATCATTTTCCACACGTTTTCGCCCGTAATCAAGTGCCCAGCATCGCACCGCAGACAGTACTCGACCAGCTCCAGTAGTTTCATCAGCACGGCTTCGTCGTCGGCGCGATGGGTTTCTTCAAAGCGGCACCGCGACACGCAGACCGCAATGCGGTTAATCGCCACGTCGGCGCGTAATGACTCGCTCGTGATCAGACCATAGAGCAGGAATTTGTTGAGACTCGAGATTGCAGCGCCCGTGATGAAGCCGCTGGTTTTGTCTGACTCGATGACCATGACAAACGGCAACAAGTACGTCACGGTATCGACGTCCGAGAGATCAGTGACCCACTGGAGCTCGTAGTGGAGCTGCTTGAATGCGCGCATCATGGGCGACTGCGTGGCCGCCGGAATCTCCTGTTTGAAGCGGTCGATCGACGCCCACCGCGCGTTCACGCGCATCATCGAGAGCACATTGTGGATCTCGCCCTTGACGCAGTTCATGCTCTCTTCTCTTCCCTGTCTCTCTCTGAGCCGGCGTAACAGAGGTATCCCCTTCAGGTTCCTTTCCCTCTTATATTGCCGAGGACACTGCAACGTGGCTTGAGCTGGCATGACTTCAGTGAGGTATACGATACTATACACCTGTATAGATCTCCACCCTCATGGTCACTATTTTGAGAGATGCACATATTCCATGTAAATATCTAAAAACAGTACATGTACACTGACTGCCCAAGTTCATGCGACGCACGTGCTGCTTGGACACTATGCTGAGCGTGGTAGCCACGCCGCAACCGTGGTCTTGAGCATGGACTTGCCTTGCAACAAGCCGATTGTGCCTTTGCTTAGGTCAGCCGATAGACAGGACACCTCGACAACCGATGTATATCGAACCAGGCATTACCGTCGCAATTATACGTGCTACCTTCAACCCATTCATCACGAACGTAGAGCCTACACGCTGAACGCCTTGTCGACGCCTATGGCTTGTCTTTTTTCTTCTTCTTGTCTTTTTTCTTTTCTTTCTTGCGTTTCTTGCGGTCGTTTTGCATGTCTTCAAACGCCGCACTATAGGTCGGGACCTTAGACTCGTAGAGCTGCTCCAACTCGACCGCCATTTGATGCACCGGTTCCCCGACGCGATTGAACGTCTTGGCGTTGGCGACCATGAGCTTGATATCAAAAGTAAACTGGTCGATCCGCGAGTACTCGGCGCGCTCGACTTTTTCCTTTAGGCGCGTGAGGTCCATGGGCTCTTTCACGAAATCGAAATAATTCGGGACGCCCAGTCGCTTGCAGTTGTCTTTAGTGATCTTCTGAGTAAACGGATTCCCCGGTTTGCCACTCACGATCCACCCGGCCCATGTCAACGTCCGGAGTTCGGCCACCAATGGTGCCAGTACTTTTTGGAGAATCTCGCCGTCTTCGCGTTTGCGTTTTTCTTTTTTCTTTTCTTTCTTGTCGCGCTTGTCCTTGTCGTCCTTGGAGCGGGCTTTTTGCTTGTCGTCAATAGCATGGCGTTCGCTCGCCGTAGATGGCGGCGCGTGGATGAGGCCGCTGCCGCTCGCGCGACTACTGAGTTTGTGCATTTTCGGCCCGCTCTTACTGGCCGGCGGGAGCTGCAAGGCGCTTTTGATTAGACTATCAGAAAAGGGCTCGATCGGCCGGTCGAACGGCACGCCCTGGAGCAATTCGACGAGGTCGCCTTTAACGTCGACGCACGATTTGTTCTCGCCGACGCCACGGAGGAAGTGCGCATAGGTGGTCGGGAGCGAGATCTTGTTGATGTTCGCCAAGTGCGACTCGAGGTTATAAGCTTTTAGAAGGTCATGGTAGTCGGCGCCGTCGGTGCCGACTGTGGGCGAGGGAGGGAGGAAAGAGTTAGAGGTCGGAGGAGGGAGGATGGAGTGGAACACGGAGACGTACTCTTTTCGGGACCGCGCAGCAAGTACAATTGGTCTGATTCCGCATCCGCTTTGGGTGCAGACAGAGCAGATACATGTTTAGAGGTTGGACTGGTTGAAGGAAGCGTGATGCCCCCACAAGGTACGCTAGGGCGCCGTAAAGTCGGATGATAATCTTACCTGCTTCCATTGTAGACTCCCAAAGGCATTTGACGGAACGGCAGAGGGAAGGGAACCATGAAGTCCTATATTGGTTACTATTTTAGTTCATCCATGACGGAGCGCTAGGGACGGCAACCACCAAGCCTACATTAGTTCTTAATCTAGTTCATCAATAAGTTCAACTAGTGTGGACCACGTCCTTTAAACTGAGAGTGATGGTCAATCGCGTGTTTGGACAACTCAAAGTGTGGGGACATCTGAAGCAGTGAACAAATGGATACGGCGACCGCCATGGACGCGGCGCCGTCTCCTGCGCCTGTACGCGTCTACGCCGCGCTGGGTACCAACCTAGGTAAAACCGTAGCTGTACTTGCTCTATTTGCGTTGTTTCTATTCTCATAGCGGCTCTGTAGGCGACAAAGTGGCCCATCTCGAGGCCGCTCTTGCGCTGCTGAAAGCCCGCGTCGGGCGGCTCGTGGCGACCTCACGTTTGTACTGCACTGCGCCGCAGTATGTCGAAGACCAGCCAGCATTCTTCAATATTGTGGTCGAGCTCACTACGACGCTCTCACCCGAAATATTGCTCGAAGCCTTCAAATCCATCGAGCGAGATATTGGCCGCACCGTGTCCTTCCGGTTCGTCTGTCACCCTCGATTGTCTCCTTCCACCCTGCAAATACTTAAGCTTATGGACCCCTCCTCTAACATAGCAACGGCCCTCGCGTGATTGATGTCGATGTACTGTTTTATGGTGACACGATCGTCACCACCGAGACGCGCGATGGTCCGTTGATCATTCCCCACGAACGCATCGCCGAGCGCGACTTTGTGCTCGTGCCAATATGCGACATCGCATCGAATTTCCCGCATCCTGTGCTTCACAAGACCATGGAGGAATTGCGCGACGCCCTCCAGCAGAGTACTACTGCCTATGCGCCGCCCGTGTCGCTACTACCAGTGGTGAAGCAGACGCCGTGGCGCCTCGGCGACAAGACGTTTATCATGGGCATTCTCAATGTCACGCCCGACAGCTTTAGCGACGGCAATGATCTCTCGACCGTTGACATTGCAATTCAAAGATCACTGGACATGGCAGCGAATGGAGTCGACATCATTGACATTGGCGGCGAGTCGACGCGACCGGGAGCAGCGCCTGTCTCGCTTGAAGATGAACTTGCCCGTGTGCTACCAGTGGTCCGCGGCATCCGTGCGAACAGCCAGATCCCGATCTCGATCGACACGACCAAAGCCGAGGTCGCGATGCAGGCGATCAACGCCGGTGCCAACGTCGTGAACGATGTGTCGGCGGGGGAAAAGGACCCCGAAATGCTAGCGACGGTCGCGCAGCTCAACGTACCGGTACGTCTCTATACATTGAAGCGGCTTTCATAGAATTCGAGGGTAACGAACGCTATGCTTGGTGTAGATTGTACTGATGCACATGCGGGGCAGTCCCCAGACCATGACCTGTTTCAAGGTATGTCTCCATTTATCTCCAGTCTCCCTCTGGATCCATGCTGATTGTCGACTCCTATTCTCACTTTTAGCAATACGATGATGTCGTCCGAGACGTTGCGGGCTACCTCACCGAGCGCGTCGCTGCTGCGATGGATGCTGGCATTTTCGCGTGGAACATCGTTGTGGACCCCGGCGTCGGCTTTGCCAAGAGCGGCGAGCTTAACCTCAGTGTCTTACGTCGGCTTGGCGAACTCAAGACGAACTGTCGTGACCTCCCTGTGCTGGTTGGGGCCTCTCGCAAAGGATTTATTGGACAGATCTGCGGACGTCCCGACCCAAAGGACCGTGCGTGGGGTACGGCGGCGACGTGCTGCGCTGCGATCCAGCAAGGGGCAGATATGGTACGTGTCCACGACGCAAACGAGATGGTCGACGTCGCCAAGATGTCGGACGCGATCTGGCGTGGCCCGACCCCTCCTATCCTATCTGAGACCTATACAAAGAAGGAGACGAATGAGAGGGCTTTCTGAGTCTGTCGATGTCTATTTTTAAGACGACGACACGCTCGGACGCACCAAGGTCTCACCCAAGCGATCCCACCGCACATCCTGTCTGGTGGCGTCGTCTGGCTGTCCCCACGCCTCCTCTCTCTCTCTCTCTTGTCACGGATCAATAGAAATCGCACTTGCCATATTGCCTAGACTCGCTGTGTGGCGAGATAAAAACCATCTCACATTTTGAACCATGCCCGAACTCGACGTTGACCATGCCAACGCAGAAGACGCTGTCTACGACGACGCCCCCGACAACGTCAGCGAAACGCCGTGTTTTGATGCACTTTTCTCACGGTACGACGCCAGTGGCAACGGTGTGTTTGGCACCGAAGACCTCGGCCGCTTGCTCTTGGACATGGGGTTTTGCTGTGCACCGCGTGTTCTAAATCACGCGCTGGACGACATGGACCCCGACGCGACCGGCGAGATCGCCAAACTCACGTTCCTCGAGTGGTTCGAAGCCAACGCCGACGAAATCGACGTGCCGTCTGCTGTCGTCCCAGTCCCAGCCGGAGCCTGGGCAGGCCACGGCTCGCCGCGACACCGAGAGGAAGCTTGTGAGGAAAGCCAAGACAGCGACCTCACAAAAGTCACGAGCGAGATGCTTGACGCCAAGAACGATAGGCGCCGCGTCGAAGCCGACGTCCAAGTGCTCTCAAACCGCCTCGTGCATTTACGCAGTGAAGAACACAAGGCACAGAAACGCATTGACGAAGCGAACCGCCGCGCCAACGAGATTGACATGGTCAAGCGTCGCAACGTCGAGCACGCCCGCGCCAAACAAAAAGCGTACGAACAACTGCAGGCCGAGATCCAGCGCACACGTGACACCAACCGTACGTCTCTTAGGTTGAGGCTCCACATTGGAGAGCGCGCATCTAACCTGGTGTGCGTATAATAGAGCTGGCGGTTGCGACCTCCCGGGGTCGCAAGCACCAGCACATGCGCGCGCTCACGGCGATGCGATCGCAGCTTGTGCAGGAGACGCGGGCCGAGCGGGCAGCCCACGTGCAGCGCATCCACCAAAACCGCATAGCCGACCAGCGAGAGCTCGCTGAGAAATCCAAAGAGATCCGGGCCCACGAAAAGTTGGCGCTCCACAACCGCGACGTGACGCGTCGCCACCAGGAAAAAGCACTGGTGCGGTCGGCTCGCGAGCAGCTCGCCAGTGAACACACGCGGCGGCTCCACAATGAAAAGCTCATTGAACAAATGGAGCGAGAGGAAGCGGCATTGATTGAGACATTACGCGTGACCCACGAGATGCAGCGCGTGGCGTACGAGCACCTCGAGTTTGTGATCCACGAACGCGATGCGTAGCTGAACAAGAGAAGCCATATCAATTTATGAAATCTTGGAATGAAGGGTTGAAGTGTCGTTTGGTATCCGGTGCGGAAATTCGTTCTCGATGCGGGCTATCAAATGCTTTAACAGTCCGACGAGTATTCCCGCCACGGTGCAGATTCCAATGCAATCGCATACAAAACGAGGCACAGCACTCGTTATACATCCTTCTTGGTCTGCGAGGCTTTGTCGACAACAAACAACGACTGCAGAAAAGACCACATGAGATCACATTGTCCAACAAAGAGCCCAGAGAGCCACCCTATTCTGACATGATCACCCAAGTGCTGCGTCAAGATAACGCCATTTAAGGGGGAGCTGGATGTCAATGGATACTGCTCGTGATCATCGCCGTCAACAAAGTTCTCATACTTGGACAGTAACCATTTCACAACATTATCTGGCTTGCTAAGTTGTTAACTCTTTCTTGTAAGAAGGTACAGGAAGGTCACGAGTCTCAAAGTCTGTTAAACTTCGACGTAAGAAATGATGAACTAACTCTTCTGTAGCTCCTACAATAAGTAATGAAGTTGCCATATCATTAAAGTATATGCGATCTTGTTTACTTTCAAGTAGCACAGTTCTCCGCGGATCACAAACTAGACGTGCTCATTTTTTCTCCTTCGCGGTACGCAGAGGTACTTGCGTGGTTGTGCGCGAACCGCATTGACAGCTGCGGAGCGTGTGTACTTGATGAGGTGCTTCGCGCCCCCGAAGCATTTTACAGAGTCGGCAGATATTCGACCTCGCCATTAAATACCATCTGCTGGCTCCATCAGCACGGTACGCGTTCGTCCGCATGCCACGGTAGCTGTGTGCGCGTGTGCGTGCCGAGGTCGTCTCGAATGCGAGCGCCGACGCAAACAGTGGAATACAGCCTCGCGCTTGATACCCTCAGCATCGGCGATTTGGACTTGGCGCGATATGTCCTCGAGCACCACGCCGACTCGTTCTGGGCGACGGCGGACCACGTATGTGTTCCCACGTCCATTGTCATGAGCGGTCACATGTGTGTGATTCAGTGGCTCGAAGCGACGTACCCGGGGCGAGTGAGGTGGGAGAATGCTACGCGGTTGAGCTCAATCCGTCACAGCTCCCGCACGTCGTACCGTGGCTGGAAAATACGATGAGTTCTTGGACTGTGCATTCGTAGGCTTTGGATGCGCACGATATCCTGAAGATGGAAATAGGGAAGTCGACGGCGCGCACAATAGAGTACCCCTTTTGACACTGGTTTGCAATGCACGCGCTAGACTGTCCAGTGGATTGGAGAATACCACTCAAATCGCATATATTTAATCAAACCGCAGAAAACAGTCTGGTATCACACCTACCATTGTTGTGACGCGACCAATGAGACCCTCGTGTACTCTTAAAGTATCGGTCGATCGTAGATCCTGGCAAGTCTCACAAATGACTACGCGTCGATGGCGGCCCCAAGTACTCGATCGCGAGCCGCGCGACGTCCACGGCACATCCCCACTGGAGCGTGTGCCCCGACCCTGCGTGGCCATAATTGTGAATGACGACCGCGCCAGTTGCCGTGCGTGTCGGATCCACTTCGAGTCGCACGCCTAACGTCCGCGCCGGCCTCAAACCGCAGTGCTTGCCCATGACTGTGCTCTCGGCGAGGGCTGGCACGGCTGCACACGCACGGTCCCAGACGCCGTGGAGGTCGTGATCGTCGTTCTCCAAATTCCAATTGTGCGGCTGCACTGTGCCGCCAACCACAATCTCACCGTGGGGACGCGGCAGCACGTACGTGTGGGAGCCGTCGCGGTGGACAATCATAGTGAATTGCGTGATCGACGGTTGGTGGACGCGAAAGACCTGGCCGCGCACGGGGTACACCAGCTCATCCTGAGCAAACGCTCGGGCACCCAGCCCCGTGCAGTTGACCAATAGCTCACAATCTGTAATGGCGTCGACGTTCTCGACGCGTCCCTTCTCGAAGGTTCCGCCCAGTGTGGTGATCTGCTTGTGGAGGAAATCCATGAGCACCCTGTGATAAAATAGGAATCCTGGTGAGTAGTGATAAGACCACGAGTAGGAATACACTTCGTACTCCTAACGTACGCTGGTTTGTAGATGATAGTCTCGAACGCGCTGCCGTGGGTCATGCCAGGGCACACGGTCTGCGCCTCCGCTTGCGTCAATAAGCGATAGTTCTTGACGCAGTAGGCCCAGTACGGATGCGTCTATTCAATCCCAGGTGCGTCAGTTAGTTGGCTTTCCATCAGGGAGACAATGAGAGACACAGAGAATGAAACGCACCACGTCGGGCACACCGTTGGCCATGACGTCGTGACCCTTGACGTAGTGGATGCCCACAGCGTCGCCGTGCGTTTGGTACAGATTGTCCAGCCACGCCATGCTCGCCTCGCACCATTTCCTATAAACACATTCAGTGAGTGAGTCGCTAAGTCTTTAATTACAGGGCGAGAAGAACGCACTTGGTCCGGTATGGATCGATGCCTGGCGGCAATGCAAACGGCATCCAGATCGCACCGGCGACATGGGAGACGAGGTCGTCAAACGACTCGGCGACAATGCGCACGTTCTGGAAACCGCTCTGCAGCAGCGCAAGCGCCGACGTGAGACCGATGATACCGCCGCCCACGACCACAACGCGCGGCGATGATGATGGCGTAGAAGACATAGTCATCGTGCGGAGGTGAGAGAGAGACTGAGAGCAATTGGAGAAGCGACGTGATGTGGTGAGTTTGGATGAGACGGCAATGGAATGTGGACGAATATCTTGTTGTGAGCTTCAAGAAGGCGTTCTGCACTGCGCAAACAGGTCATTAGGCTAGTTTAGTTTTGTTTAGTTTAGGTTAGTTTGTCATCGACGAAGCTAATAAGCCAATACTAAATTGAACCTGGGTCTGCCGAACAATGCGTGCTTGACAAGCATGAGTCGAGCATGCATTGCTCTACAGCGGTCGCTCTTGCTGACGCATGAGTTTTTCGCCACGACATGTCATCCACGAGAACCTGTGACACTCATTCTAGCGGCCTGTTTGTGGGTGCTGAAACACGCAACCATCCGTCACGGGAGTTCGTGCTATGGCAAGCACATGAATTTTACAGGCATGTGCGCGAAGCCAACGCTAAAAGGCAGTGGGTATAATATGCTGAACTAGGGGAGTTCAGATGGAGCTCCTTCAATTCCGAATTGGACTCGCTCCACTTCGCCATGACACTGCCTGCCCTCGCGCAGGCGGAGCCACCCTCCAGGGCGTCGACCCTCGCGTGGCGGATCAGCCCCACGTCACCAATCTGATCTCGTGTTATCTCGATTCCTCGTTCCTCCTTACGCCGCCGCAAGCCGCTGCACAAAGCTCCGCAACGCTCCTCGATCGCGTGCTCACGCGTGTGAGGAACGGTCCGACCGTCGACGCTGCGTTCACACGCACTGGCTTGCGCGTGCAATGGAGATTGCGATCCAGCAAACCAACCTAACGCTTGCCCAGCACATCCACAGCGTGCATCCCAGGCACTCTCACTCCAGTCGTTACAGTTGGCTATGCAGTACGGATCGCTAAAGGTCATTCACTGTTTCGTCGACAACCGATCTGACCGTCTAAGTTGTGCACCAGGTCGCGACCGGCTCTGCCACGCGTGCCTGACGGCTGCGCTGCCAACGATTTTCCATCAGGATGACCCAGTGGGCATTGTCCAATGGCTGGACATGTACGTCGACGTCTCGTGTCTCTCTGCCTCCACGCGCCATCTTAGCACTCTACGATGGCTCGACAAACACGACGACCTACAGACTGTGGATGGTGCGAGGTGTCTATCCACGCGGACTGAGAATGGACTACTCGAAAGCATCAATGCCGTCCGCTACTTGATTGCCAAGGGATCTCTCTCCCCGAAGAAGACCTCATCGGAATGCTGGTTAGCGACGCGTGTCAACCACAGCTCGAGCCATTGATCGATGTTGTGATCACGAGCCATCTGTGTGACTTATTTCAAGACAAGTTTGTGTGGGCGGCGACGCGACCGGGTGGACCCAAGGTGCTGCAGTGGAATGCCATGCTTTTTCACCGACACGATTGCGATGGCGTGTGGCCTCGGTTTTCATGCGGCACACTTTTGCCACGTCAACACACTTCAGTGGCTCTGGCACGCGCGTGGCATCACGCCCGTCTACGTGCCTGCGCGGACGCCACAGTCGGAGGCAGACCTGCTGGCATTCTACCACTGGCTGCTGGACGACGATATCGATGGCTGGTGTGGAGACGACACGGCCTGTGCCGCGCACCGACTACCTCTACGTTCTCCAGTGGCTGCACACGCACAAGCCCAATCAGTTTACGACCCGTATGATGGATACGGCCGCCATGAATGGGCTTCTCGACGTCGTCCGGTGGCTCCACGCGACGTGTGGCGAAGGCGGTACTGCACACGCGCTCAAGTTTGCTGCCGAAAACGGCCATGTGGAAGTGGTGCAGTGACTCGCGACGAATCGCATCGAGGGCAACACGAACGACACGACCCACAACGACGCGATGGTCGGCGCGACACTGCGTGGTCACTTGGAGGTGCTGTGGTTGCATGCGAACTGCGTCGATAGTTGTATTCTCTGTGTGCTACAGGAGGTTCTCCGGGATGCCGACTGCTCGCCAACCCATGACGCGCACGACTCCATCCGCTGGCTCACCCACGCCAGCGCCAGTGCCGCACCCTGTAACGGCCGCTGCGTCAGTGGTGCACGACCTGGCAATGGCATGAGCGCTGCTGCGACGGCACTGCAGAACGGGGATCTGCTTCTTGCACAGTATGTCTTCGACCACCATCGGTCGTCGTTTAGCGTGGAGACGGTCGACATGGTCGTATGTGGTGGTCATTTGTCGTTGATCGAATGGCTCTATGCGACGGCCTCAGAGACTGTGGACTGGATACGCGCACTCGCGTCCACTGAGGCGTCTGGGATCCAGCACGTTGCCGAGTGGCTCGAGACTACAGAAGTGGAAGATGGTCAAGAGGAATACGCTGAGCTTTCATAAGAGTGGTACACTGCGTGTAATTCGTAACGCTGCTGACTTGCCTGTAGGTGGATTGCGATCAACATCAAAGGATTCAATGGATTACAACTCTCTACGTCTTAGTAGGCCACTGAACATTGACGACATATAATCTACGGGCAAACGTTCTTCAAGCGGGGGATTAAGCCGCACCGTAGTCTCGAGCCACGCCACGACGTCCGGTTGCTCGGACCGTATGGACTCCAAATCTGCTTCGGAGTCCCATGTCACGAGGTCCCATCGTAGACGCCTCGGGTACGTCGCTTCGAGCCACTGAATCACACACATGTGACCGCTCATGACAATGGACGTGGGAACACACGCGTGGTCCGCCGTCGCCCAGAACGAGTCGGCGTGGTGCTCGAGGACATATCGCGCCAAGTCCAAATCGCCGACGCTGAGGGCTTCAAGCGCGAGGCTGTATTCCACTGTTTGCGTCGGCGCTCGCATTCGAGACGACCTCGGCATGCACGCACGCACACAGCTACCGTGGCATGCGGACGAACGCGTACCGTGCTGATGGAGCCAGCAGATGGTATTCAATGGCGAGGTCGAATATTTGCCGGCTCTGTAAAACGCTTCGGGGGCGCGAAGCACCTCATCAAGTACACACGCTCCGCAGCTGTCAATGCGGTTCGCGCACAACCACGCAACCACCTCTAGCTGGCCACTCATCGTCGCACCCGCGATCGCGTGGTTGGCGTCACCCGCGGTCTCGTTCGCCGAGAGCCACTGGACCACGTGGAGTAGGCCGTTGGTGGCCGCTGTCATGAGTGTGTGCGGCTCACATCGTTCAGTGCGGTTAGCATAAAGCCACTCGACAATGTGCAAGTGGCCATTCAACGCCGCAATGTCCACTGCCTCGCGCACAAGTATCTCAGGCTTGTGGGCGTGAAGCCACTGGATCGCAGAGAGGTATCCTTTCCTCGCGGCGCACGCCAAGTCGCCCTCGTACCACCCATCGATGTCATACTTATACATCCACTCGTAGACTGCGAGTAAGTCCGCTTCAATCTGGGGATGGCGGGCAGCATGGGGTGAGTGATGAAGCACCCCGCGTTCACGACGCAGCCACTCGAGCGTGTCCACGTTGCACGCATTGTGGGCGAACTGCGCAAGCGAATTCTCCATGGCCTTGCCATACCCAGGCATGCTGGTGTCCCACTGTAGCACCTTGCGGCCTCCTAGTCGAGGCGAGGCCCACACGAATTGGTCGCGGATGGGGTCGCAAAGTCGACTAGAGACCACCAAGTCCATGGCTGCTTCACAGGGACGGTGGGATGCGACACTCGTCAGCACCTTGATTAGTTCACTCTTGTCTGGCGTGAACCCGCGGTCGATCACAAACTGAAGCACACCGAGACTTGCGGTATCCCCTCTTTGCATCGCTTTAGAAAAGACGCTGCGAATATTCGCTTCATCGATCTCACCGCGGGCGTCGAGCCACCGCAAGAGCTTGGTGCTCCTGGTTCGCAAGCACATCATCGATAGCCCCGTTTCTGGATCGACCACTTGCAAACCGACGGCGATCAGCCACTCAACGATGCGGTCTGGATCTCGGTCGCCAAGATAAAGCAGCGCCAGTTTGAGGCTTTTTGGACACAGGTTCCGAATACCCGGTGCGCAGCAGAGACGGTCGCTGCGATGCAGGACAATCCACCGGACCACTTCCAGCGAGCCGTGCTGCAGTGCCAGCTCCAGAGTGCGGATGGCAAGCGGCGCCGGATGAAAACTGTGGATCAGCTGGACACGCGTGAGGTCGTTTTGCTGGATCGCAATCTCCATTGCGCGCGCGAGCCAATGCGAGAAAAAGGCAGCGTCGACTGTGGGATCATTCACGACGCGGCGGAGCACGCGCTCGAAAAGAGACGCGGAATCGTGCGCCACCTGTGGCGGTGTGAGGAGTACCGAATTATCGAGGCAGGACGAGATCCGATCTGCGACGTGTGGCAGATGGAGTACGCGGGGGTCCACGCGCTGGAGCGTGCATTGAACTTGAGCGAGGGGTGGCTGTGGTGCGGTCATCCTGTTTACTTGAGGAGACGGCGTCAAACCACAAATGACGTGGCGGGATGACTAGGCTGTCTAAACGATGGCGATTCAGTGACCACCAATTAGGCGATGCCAGCGTCGCAGCACCTTGCAGCAGTCAGCATTGATTGACCACCTCAAACGTGTTCCAACCACACAAAATGGGTACAAATCAGAACTACGGTCTGTTCCTCACCACGCAAGTCCACCGCTGATGGGTGCTGAATGGCTTCCTTGATGTCCGCTAATGGCTGAATGCCTAGTGCCCCACAAGTCCCGATTGGTTCCGCGCATGACACAATGACCTCTAGTGTGAGATACTCGCATAACGGGATTCTGTAATCCTATCCGCAGTGAACGTCTGTAAACTTGAATAGATGTGTGAACCCAATTTCCATGCGAAAGTCGCAGCTGTCAATCTGAGACTCGCGCGTGGAGACCATGGTAACGCACGAGCACAACATTGCGGCGGTCGAGCGCGGTGATGCACGTACGATCGCTACGTACTTTGCAGAGCAAGCAGCGTACCTGGGAGCGCAGTCAGCCGAGTCGGAGCAAGAGCTCCACCAGGACGAATGGATCCGGCGGTTCGACCCGACGGCGTCCGAGGCCGACGAAGGCACCTTGCTCAAGACAGCGATTAGGGCGGACCACGTCGAGGTCATCGAGTGACTCTTTCCCACCAAAGCCGTGGACACGATCGGACCCGAAGTCGTGTTCAAGGTCTTGCCGCCAACGTGCTTGCTTGTACTCAATCACAACAAGGTCGCGCTGCTCGATCTGCTTCTTGCGTCGCCTGTGCTTGCCCAGCTTCTATCGGATACGCAACAGCAAACTGCTCGATCAGCTGCTGCGCGCCGTCAAACCCGCCAACGAGTCAAACGTTGTCGAGCTTTTGGTGGCCCACGGTGCCTGTGTAAATTATGAAACCCGTCGATCCGACTACGCTCCACCGCCGTGATGGGCTCTTCCAGTGCCTCGCGACCCTCCTGTTCGACCGTACGCGTGATACTGTTGAGTAGCTGGTCCTGTGCTGCGCCACCGATCTGTGGAGGGCTCGTAACCGCTTGTCGGCCAGTACCGTTCGATGAATCGTCGAAAGCCGTCGTATAGAGCAGCAATGTCAGTTGATGTAAAAAAAATCCATCGGGGAGGCATATTCGATCAATTGGGGCTCGACGAAGGGACTCAGTTGGCCTGAAGAAGAACCTGCTGGATGTCTTGAGTTCACGAGCGTGCAAATCCAACGACGCGTCCTGTCTGTACTCGGCGTACGTCGTTGCGAGGGCCTTGTAGTCGGTAAGAGCGGTGCGGACGTCACAATAACACAAGTCGCAGACACTAAAATTAATTAAGTGCTCCACATCAATACGTAATTACTTCGTGCTGCAAGTCATAGATATTGCGTACGTTGCAGCACTTGTCGCTGATTAATGGGAGCACCATGAGTGATGGTCCCAATCAGATATCGGCGCACCATTGGTGAGACTGTTGATGACACATTGGATCATTCGCTATTTCTCCAGCTCCGTGACACGCGCCATGCTGCTCTCTCGTCTGCGCGCTGCTGCCCCCGTAGGGCTTGCGTTATCGGCCGCGGCTACAGTCGTGTCGTCTACATGCCGTGTCCACACAGAGGCGGCTCCGCCGTCGGTCGCGTCCAAGCGAACGGTCCACCGCACGCCGTCCATGATCGTCCGCGATCCAGGTACAACCACAATCGCGCACCCACCAGACTTGAACGAATTTCACGACGGATCCTTGTCATGCTAGATGCCTTTGCGCGCAAGTGGAAAAAGTTTTGCACCGACGGACTGGACAAGCTCATTGTGATTGCCGACTTTGACCAGACTCTGACGCCGCAGTTTACACCCACGGGCGAGCACGCCAGCAGCAGCCACGGCGTGCTCATGTCGAGTCGCTTTGTCGACCCTGTGATTGCGATGGCCGAGAAAGAACTATTTCAAAAGTACTTTCCGATTGAGATGTCGCCGACCCTCACCCAAGATGAGAAGCTGCCTTATATGGTCGAGTGGTACGACCTGTATAAATCTCCCATACGAGAGGTACCTATGCTAAATTTCATTGCCTCGCTGTGTCGTATGATAGGTGGACCAGTACCCACGACTTACTGGTCAAGTACAAGCTCCAGAAGCAGCACATCCGCGACGCTGTGACCCACGGCTCGCTGGTCTTTCGACCCGGTTTTCTCGAAATCTTCCAAGTGCTGGCCAACGAAAACGTCCCGACGTTAATTTTTTCGGCCGGACTCTACGATGTGATCCACGAAGTGCTCCACCAAGAGTTCCAGCAAGCAGGGTTTTCTACGACACCAGCGAACGTTCACGTCGTGTCCAACATGATGCAGTTTGACAAGCAAGGCGTCCTCACGGGGTTCCAAGGCAGCGTACGTGAGGCTGCCGACTCCTGGTGGTGATACAGCGGAATCAATACTAACACCTGTATCGTACAGATCATCCACTGCTTTAACAAGAACGCCAGCGTTTTGCTCGACACGCCGTTCTACCGCCAGTGCCAACTGCAGCAGCGCCGCAACATTCTGTTGCTCGGCGATTCGCGCGGGGACATCAACATGTCGAAGGGACTGGACGTCAGCGAAGACGAGATCATTCGCGTTGGCTTTCTCAACGTCCACGTCGATGAGTCGTTGGAAGACTATCTCGAGCTCTACGACGTCGTGCTCACAAATGACGCAAGCTTGCGACCCGTGGAGCTACTCATTCACCAGATCCAGTAAGTCAGTAGATTGCATTCTCGTGTGGTATTCTTACCAGGCGATTGCATCAGACGTAGCTGTGGTTGGTGTGCAGGTTTTGGACACTTTGTCACGATAGTAATACTACGTAATATGCCCGTCATAAATAGCTCCAATGCCTAACGGGCACTTTGCTGGTCTCTCGAGGCAGGGGATCGCGACGGACAACTAGACCGGGCACCGTGCCGCTTCTTCTACGGCGTGATGACTGTAAGCGGTGTCCGCGCAACGTCCGTGAGCGCTACAACACTGGAGCCAGAGACCCCTTTGTCGTCGTCGCCCAAGAAACCAACTTACCAACCGATGGCGACACCACCGCCACTGCACGAAAATCAAGCGATCACTAAACCACCACCAGCTTCTCGCCCTGTTGTTGCTTCCCAGCACTCTCGCGGTTCCTCCCTTTCGTCGGCCGAGAACGCAGGCGACATCATTGGCGACTATGCATTGGGCGAGACCATCGGCAAAGGCACGTTTGGCAAAGTGAAACTCGGTCTTCATCTCCTCACGGGTGAAAAAGTCGCCGTCAAAATCCTCGAAAAGAAACGCATTGTCGAAGTCGCCGACGTCGAGCGCGTCGCGCGCGAGATCCAAATCCTCAAACGCAATCGCCACGTCAACGTCATTCAGCTGTTTGAAGTGATCGATTCACCGGCTCGCATTTTTCTCATCATGGAGTTTGTCGACGGGGGAGAAATGTTTGAGTACATTGTCGCCCACCACCGCATCCGCGAGCCTGAGGCTGTTGTGCTCTTTCAGCAGATTGTCGATGGCCTCGACTATCTCCACAACAACGAAGTCACGCACCGCGACCTCAAGCCTGAGAACCTCTTGCTCCAGTCGTGCGCCGGCATGCCCACGGGCCAGCTGGTCAAGATTGTGGATTTTGGACTGAGTAATACGCACGATGGCGGACGCCTCCTCCGCACAGCGTGTGGCTCGCCGTGCTATGCGGCGCCAGAAATGATCCAAGGCAAGCTGTACAGAGGACCGGTCGCAGATCTCTGGAGTTTGGGCGTCGTGCTGTTTGCCATGGTCTGTGGGTACCTGCCGTTTGAAGACAGCAATACCAATTTGCTGTACAAGAAAATCCTGACCGCCGACTACAAGATGCCGCCGTTTCTATCTCATGTACGCCCTAACGATGCAGCGATCTCTCTCATTATATTCGAGTGGCCCGAGTGGTGATGGTATACTGTTTGTGTAGGCGGTGCAAGATCTCCTCCGGCGGATCTTTGAAACGAATCCAGAAAAGCGGATCACAATCGAGATGATCCGGCAGCACCCGTGGTTCACGAGCACGCGGCCAACCGTTCCAAAGGCTGTCGTCATGGCCACGACCTACGACGATCCGAGGCTGCGGCAGCATATCCTCAGTCAACTTGCGACCGTCGGACTGGATCCAACAGATGTGGAAGACGCGCTCACACGCAAAGTGCATAATCACCTTACGGCTGCGTTCTACCTCCTCTACAAGTACGTGCGTTCTATCGTCCAAATGTGTTTGATCTCGTTTAAGCTGATACGTTTTATTTTGTCTTGGATACAGTAAGCTACTGCGCGTCATGAAAAGCCGGGCGTCCAGCTCCCACAATCAGCAGCAGACGTGTCCACAGCCGCCTTCGCAACACCCACAACCACCCGTGTCAGCCTCAAAGTCAGACGGCACACCGCGGCGGCCAGAGACCACGGCCGTCCCCGAAGAAGTACAGTGTACGACTGTCTGTTCCAAGGAGACAATCCCAGTGAAAGCGCCAAGTAGCACGGCCGCGAACGTCAACGAGTCAGCTATGAGTCGCCAGCGACGGCGAACGAGTAATGAGATTGGGGCGTCATCTATGATGCAAGTAACGCGTACACCATCGCAGCACTGTGCTGCCCAGCCATCGCCGAGACACCACGCCACGCCAACGCCAGCGACCACTGTCGTAGCAACCCAGGGTCCTCCTGTGTCTGTACGACGACCGAGCTCTGTGCGAAGCGGCCGCAACCTCGTGCTGCTTACAAACGGCACACTATCACCCGCGGGAACAACAGCGTCGACCTTATCCACCACGATGCCGCGGCCGCAGATCCCAGCGAGGCCGCCGTCCCAAGGCAGTAATGGTCAGACTCAAGGCACTCGGATCTCAATCAGCAACGGCATGGTCGCCCTCACGCCGCTGTCCGGGCAGAAGCGGCCCGATTCGTCCACCAGTGGGCGTCGACAAACGATCGTTTCGTCGACAGCGCTGACGACGACTGCGTCAGGAAGCCACGCGCTCGTGCGACGGCGCTTGACGACTGCCCTTCCGGCGTCGACAGCTTTGGCGAGTCCTGCGGACACTGCAACTGTAGTCTCGCATCCACCGACGGCTCAGACCCCGCACGCACCGCTGATGCCTCGCCTCTCGGCGAGGAAAGAAGACGCTGCTCGCACGGTAGCGACCACCGAGTCGCAACAGCGGATACCACCGCAGCGACCGCAGGCAACACCACAAGCTTCGGCTCCCGCATTGACTGCACAGCAGCTCACACCTGTGCTCTAGATTGTCATTTGCAATATTACCCTTGGTTACAATGTGATCTCCTCGATCTCGCCTTCGGCGTTCTTACCTACCCCTTTACCCGCTGTTTTTTGCCGCTGCAGTGCCATTGATAGAGCGTTGGAGCCTGTCAGCCTCCGCGTCGCTGCGGTGGCGGCCGTGGCCGTTGGTCGCTTTGGCGTCGTCGTAGGAACGTCGTCCATCGCTGCGGCCACGAGTTGCTGGCAGAGCTTCTCAATCGATCCCAGTATATTCTCCACGTCGTCCATACGACGCGTCTTCTCGTGATTACTCTCGACGAGCGTCGTGAGCCGCGTCGTCAGTTCGGTCTGTTGGGTCTCCACCACTTGTCGCTGGGCGTCGTCGTGCTCTGCACGCTTGGCATCGTGCGCGCGTTCGTGAATCTCCATCTGCTTTTCGAGCTGCCGCTTGACTTGGAGTGTAAGCTTCCTGGACGTCTGACCGCCAGGCAAACGTTGACCAGGACTGATGGCGTTCAAATCGCCATTACCACCGTCCAGCACGCCCCGCATGCCCGCGACCATGGGATCGACTTTGAAGATCCGTTTGCCCGTGCGCATCTCATACAGCGAGCGCTTGAGATCAGCCACGAGCAGTCGCATGGCTGAAGTGATCCCTTTCGAGAATGGATACTTGCGGAGCTGCTCGAGCTCGCGGCGTTCGAGGCGCTGGAGCTGGGACTCGACAGCGGGATTCTCGCTCGAGGATGTGTCGGACGGCAGGCGCAGCGCCGCGTCGTCGGCGTCGTCTTGCTCCTCTTGTTCACTCAGTGTCTGGATGTACGCGTCGTTGATGATCGCAAGAAACACATTGAGAAGAATCAACAGCAGCAGAAGATAGAAGGAGACATAGTAGATGGGACCAAGCACACGGTGTGCATCGACGAGCGTCGCATACTCGAGGTCACCAGCGACGGCCTGGAGCAGCGTCACGATCACAACGCCCAACGACCGAAAACGCGCGAGCTGGAGACCAAAGAGGAGGTAGCCAATCTGGGCAAACGCACAGAGACAGGTGAAAACGTACACGCAAAACCACACGAGATCGGCGCTTGCACGCTGCAGTGTCCGCAGCAAGAGCGTCATGCGTTTGCTCATTTGCGTATACTTGAGAAAGTGCATCCACACCAACGCCGCATTGACGCTGCTGAGAATGGCGTCAATTTCACGGACCCGCGCGAGCGACTGGAAAGTCGGGATCGCCGATGGTGACGCCGACGATGAGGAGACCGCACCACTGAGGGTCCCATAGCTCAAGTCGATGACGTAGAGGCGGAACGCAATCACGACGAGACACATGGCGAGGTGGCAGCACTCGATGGTGTGCCAGAGTCTATCGGATGCAAAGTAAGTACGCACGCCCATCGTATACCACTTGTGCAAGAGGCTCTTCCATCGCCATGCGACAAACGCAACGAGCACAAGCTCCAAAACGATCCGCGTGGTATCGACTGGGGTCGAGTATTGAAACAAGTCGATCACAACGTCGGAAAACGAGGCAAAGACGCCGCCGCTCGCGGGGAATTCAAAGACAAACTGGACAACCGTAAAGAGCTGGAGGTAGGCATTGAAGACGGTAAAGTCGATCACCAGCGCTCGCGTCGCGAGGTCCAAGAACCGGTCGTGCTTGAGTTGAGCAACGAGCTGTGTGGCAAGACTGGCATTCAATGGGAGGTCAACAACGTAACCCGAGCCAGGGTAAGCGGCAGTGTACGCTGTCGCGGTAGAGGCCCCTGTCACCGATGCAGAGCTCCAGTTGTACGCGTAGATCGGGATCGGCAGCGCAGCGTTGGCACCGCTCGGATTGGGATCCGGACAGAGATGTGTAAACCCTATGGGCTGTTCGTAAATGCACTTGCACTGGACGCCACAGGCCGACAAGCATTGGGTGGTGTAGCGATACCGGTCGACGCCATAGTGGTCGCCACAGCGTCGCGCGCAGTCGCTGTTGCACGTGAGGAGGTCAGCGTAGCTCTTGGCGTTTTGTCGATCGGCGAAAAACTGTTGAGCAAACTTGAACGCCATGGCCGCCGTAATGTCGCCGTTGTTGAGAATCGGTCCATAACCAGCGGTCTGTTCGGTGGACAAAGCAAAGCGGCCGTAGCAAAACGGCACGAGCGAGGCGTACTCGGGGATCCGTGTGAGCGACGGACACGAGTCGGGCTGGACCCGCAGCGAGCGGAGGCGCACACCGCCCAAGACGCGGTTGTACGACAGCATCATCGTCCCGCCGATAGCGTTAGAGTTGCCGTTGGCGTTGGCTTGGGCATCTTGGGTATCGGCATCGCCGGGGAGACTGGTACCATACACAGCATCAAGAAACGGACCTTGGAGAAACGCCCAGACGTCGGCGTGGTCGTGGATCCCGACAAACTGCTTTTGGACCGAGGACGTGCCCTGCTGGATCGTGATTTCAAAGTCGCGTTCCACTAATGCCGCGCGCACGCGGTTCGAAAAGAAAAATCCGTGCTCGTGCTGGTCCACGATCGCCGTGGCGAGCAGAAACACGATTACAAACACAGCGAACGCAAACGCTTCCGTGAGCGAGCCAAACGGCACGGGGTTGAGCGTGAGGATGCGCTGGAGCGATTCGTCGCGCAACAGCGGCGAGGGTTTACTGCTGGTGGTCTTGGTGGTCGTGCGCGTGCCCAGCGAGCGGTGGAAACTGGAGGCATCGACGACGCCAGGGTTGGTGTTGTCCTGGTCACTTTTCTTGTACGGGAGTGTGGTTGATGGTGCTGCCATCTCCACGTCGCGGATATTGGAGTCAAGATCGACTGTCGCACCGACCGCAGCGTCGATGCCTGCGCTGTCGCCATGGCGCTTCATAGTGTTGCTCCAATCGTCTTCAAGTCGAGGATCTTTCGGACAGCCACATGCAACTACAATAGAATAGCATCGGGAGCACGAAAGGACGCGACTGTTTGCTTACGTTGAAGACTTGCAGTTAGCGGACTGAATCGGTATACATCTCCTTGATCATTTCTTCCCTTTATCGTCTACAGCTGCCGGGTGTCCTTGGAGACGTTTGTGTCGGTGGATGTAAGTCCCAAGGTCGTTCCGCTAAACGACTGGGCACGCAAGAGACTCGGACTCGGGGCACCCAGCAAAGAGAAACCGGCGGCACCGGCGCCGCTCATTAGATGTGGCGAGCTGCTCGTCGTGCCGACCGCTCCCAGCGAATCGACGCGTCGTTTCTTGGGGATTGGTGGTGCCATTTTGGACCGCGCTTCGGCCATCAAAATGTCTTTAAGCTGCTGAAATTTGGTGTGTTTCTCGTCCGACATGGTCGCCAGCTTGGCCTCCATTTCCTACCCCACAATGTCAAAAGTCAGTAAGTATCGTGGCAGACGGAGAGTTCTATCTAATTGTACTGTACCTGGAGTTGCTGCTTGGCCTTGTCCAGCGCCTCTTGTACTTGCTGCGGCACTGTTTCAATGGGTGTCTCGATCTCCAGTACCACAACATCTGCGCCGTTCTCTTGTACACCATTTGTAGTCGCTGCTTCATCCTTGGTGTCGCTCTTCTCGCTGTGTTCGCCGTTTTCCAATGGTATTAGTGCTGCATTAATGTCTAAAGGTTTTTCAACTTTCTCGGCGCCGTTTTCGACCGCAGACGGCTGCTCTTCTGCGGACGGCTCCAACGGCGTCAGTCGCGTATGACGCAAGCGCAGGATTTTCTTCCAGTTCTTCTCTTTGCAGCGCCGCTGGATCGCTCTGATCATGAAAAAGAACAAAAGAAATAAGGCATTGGCGAATGTCTTTTCGACTAGGGTTTGGCATTTCGCACCTTCGGATCGCCAGTTCCTTGACTTTGCTCACGGCCTTGCGTGTATCGATGCGGAAGCGATGGGGTACGATGCTGTCAATGTCGGTGGCGCCGCCCAGTGCGCCACTTGGGTTCCTTGCATACGCTCGCCCGCTCATTCTTCCGTCACGTGTTTGTTTGAATGAGAGAACGCCAAGCGTACCACTCGAGCGTAACCCCCGACTCTGTAACCTATCCAAATTAGCCTAGTTTCTAGTATTTAAAGATGTCCAAATTAGCCTAGTTTCTAGTATTTGAAGATGTTGCACGAAGGTCGCGGACTCCCCTCAGTATTTGCCTGCACAACGCACAGAACAAAAAGGATCTCAAAGCAAGACATTATGACTTTGGCAGCCCTCGAGAAGGAAGCGGAAGCGCTGCGTGCGGCCGTGGACGCGAACCGCATCGCTGACGCAAAACCCCAGCTTGCAAATCTCAAGGTACACTTCCGACACGCGAAATACCAATCAAAAGCAGATCCAAACTCACTCTAAAACGGACCTCTTCAATTAACCCGTAGATCGCATTGACAACTCTACCGTCGCTGCCGCCCAGCACAGTCACCTCGGCCACGGCCGTGCAGGAGAAAACGATTGCGCGCCACGTGCTTGAGAGCGCAACGATTCTTAGCGTCCTCAGCGAAGACATCGCAGCGTTTGAGCGCAACGTCTTGCAGCTCAAAGTTTACTACAGCGCCTCGGTCAATGCCGAATTGCCGCCGTCGCCGCTCCACTACCCAATCCTCGGCACGCGTTTGCTGCAATTGCTCGTCGAGAACCGCATGGCCGAGTTTCACAACGAGGTAGGTCGTTGCGGCTTCCCTGCGTGAGGAGCTATATACTAATATTCGGGAACTCTATAGCTTGAGCTGATCCCGGAGACTAGCCGTGACGACGTCAACATTGCTTTTGGCATCAAGCTCGAGCAAAATCTCATGGAAGGCAGCTACAACAAAGTGCTCGAAGCCCGTGCGAACGTCCCAAATCCGTTTTTCAAGTTTTTTCTATCGCAATTGCTCCAGACCGTGCGCGAGAACATTGCCGACTGCGCCGAGATTGCGTACCAGTGCCTCGACATTGGGGACGCCCAGAAAATGCTCATTTTTGACTCGGCCAGTGAGCTCCATGCCTACGTGCAAGAGCGCAAGACCGAGTGGACCGTGCGCGACAACCGGATCTGGTTCAAGGCCCCAGAAAAGAGCCTTGGCGCGTCCGATATTCCGTCGCTCAAGCTGGCCGGCGAAATGCTGTCGTACGCGACCGAGCTCGACCGTATTGTCTAATCTGCGGTACAAGACAAGACGGTGGGTCTGCTTGGTCCCAACGGGTTCCATGTGCATTAATTTCTCAAGCGTTATCACTTGATTTCTTTCCTACCAGTAGCTACTTACGACTTGGTCTTTTTCCGCGGCGACGGCCCCGCGAGCGTCTGCCTGCCTTTGCCGAGACTTGCGCGGCTCGTTTTTTCGAGCCAAATGTGGGTCTTCGACGGTAGCGTTGCTTTGACTTCCCAGTACGCTTGCGGAAGCCCTTTCCACTGAATTAAATACAGGATTTCGTCCTTGCCGGTCGTTGAATTCCGCGCCACTTTGCGTTGGAGAAATTTGTCGATTTGGTAGTTGCAACTTTGCTTGGCGCGTTCACGTTCGGTAAAGAGCGCGATGATGCGGTTGGGGATATTAGCTTCGGGCTCCCACGTGAGCTCGTCGTAGCCTTCCCACTTGACGAGAAAAAGATCCGGATCCTTGGCGTAGCGGCCCGAGTTGGTCATGAGCGTCCGTCCTTTCTTGACTTCCAAGATGGACTCGACCACAAACACGTCTTCTTCGTTCAAATCAAACATGTCTTCGTCGGCGTCGGTTGATGAATCCTCGTCTTCTCCTGGCGCCACAAACTCGGCTTCACCAGGGACGGCTGCGTCACTGTCATCGTCCTCACTGTCGACTGTATTCTTCCGCTTGTTCGACGCAGAGGCAGCAGTGGCTTTGGCTTTGCCGGCCGCTTTTGGAGGTGGCTTGGTCGATACTTTCGGTGCCTTCGCCGACGACGCGTGCTGCTGCTTGCGTGTTGGGACCGGCGACGCAGCTGTTACAGTGGGTGCCGCCCGAACTTGAAAATCGCCATCTTGGACCGACTCGTCATCGTCATCGCCATCGTCGCTATCATCCAGCACAATAGCGTTCGACTCGGACGTGCCATCGTCAGTTGGGTATGGCGAAGCGGTTGATGCCGATGATGTAGCGGCTCTGAGCTCTTGCTTGATCGTGGCGACGGTCGGTTCGGTGACTTCTGACGCTGGCGTCTGGTTGTACGATAGATACGTCGGTGTTCTGCTACCGCCATCTTTGTGGTCTAATTCTCGCAGCCTGGCCGCCACCGACGCGAGCTGTTGCTTCCCCGTACCCGACGGATTACCAGCACGCGGAGTCGATCGCGGGGACACCTTGCTCGACGCTGGTGGTATCACCTTTCGCAGTGAGGCCACTGTGGACTGCGTGCGTTCCTCCTTCGTGGCAGTAGCGTCCGCGTCTATCTCCTTTTTCTTGACGTCTGCACGGATCTCAAACTCGATCTCCCCATCGAAGCTCGATGCGTCCTCACCACTCTCGTACTCTGCCTCACTATCCTGCTCCCACCCACCGACGTCGTACTCTTCCTCGTCCGACTCGACCACGAACCCGCCAAGCTTGCGTTTCCGACTCTTTTCACTCGCTACTCCTTGATCCGTTGCTTTCCGTCGCTTGCTCTCGGTCTTGATCCCGTTTTTTTTGTTCATCTTCTTTTTCATTTGTCGCTCCTTTTTCAGTCGATCATCAAGTGTCTCGGAGCCGAGATGGAGCTGCCGCTTTGGTGATGACTTGAGATTCGATACGACAACACCGTTTTTCTGGAGTTTGTTGATGAGCGTCGAGAGACTCGCGCTCATGGGTTTGTTCTTGCGGTCATCGGTCTCCAGCCACTTGACCAGCGTCCGATACTTGCTGCTGGTCGGATCGACATCCTCGAGCAGCGGTAATCGTCGTAAACGAGTCAAAAGGTCCGGCTTGGGAGATGCCACGGTCGCCCGTGCCAACGGCTTGGTCGCCTCGATTGCCCGAAGGCTATCGAGAGACTGGAGATTTCCCACGTTTACTCTTGGTGGGGTCTTGGCATGAGTCATGACCGGTGACAAATTGGCACCCGAAAGATCAAGCATTTTGACCACTGCACCAGCAATCGCTTTGTTTTTTTCCTTTTCATTCTCTTTGGCCTTGGGCTTGGTCTCTTCTTTCTTGAGTTTCATCGGCTTGACCTCGATTTGCAACGGCGCGTTCACTGCGTCCGCGGACTCGGTCTCTTTCCGTTTCAGCTTTCGCTTTGCCATGCGCCGCGCTGCTTTGTCGGTGAGCTGCGTGTACCTGTCGGCTGCGACCGTACGTACCTGATGCCATGCTTCAAACGGCGGCACACAAAGTCGCAGCGCCATCGGCACAGCATTGTCGCTGCCGAGACACAGCGCCAGCGCGTGGTCCAATCCCACGTGGATTTTGTCGTAGGCACTCGCGGCGGTAGCACGTGGCGACGAGGCGCTGGTCGCCATCAACGTTTGTTGGTTTAAAGTATTCCACCGGCTCTGTTTGAGCCGTCAGGAGTTGATTTCGTTGGTGTTTTCGCGAGACGCTGCGCGCAGATCCGCTCTTTTCTGTTGGCTAGGCGCGCACCGCCCTCGCGCACTGTCTTCGGCTGGGTACGCGTGCCCAAATTCTCGTAGTTGAAGGTGTATTTCCCGTGGCGACTTCAGTTGGTGAAGCTCCAGCTCATTATTCGGCGTTCGCTTGATCGAGGGAAAATGTCCCACGTGCAAATCGCAAAACCCACCAGCAAAACGCGATTTACTGTAATTTACTGTAATTTCGATTTAATGTACGAAATTAAATGTGATTTAGCTAAGTACGATATGATGTGGCACACATACAATCTATGTTTCCAAATTTACAAAAATGGACAGAAGTGAGATCCCATCTCGACTTTGGGTGGATTTGTGGAGCTGAAATAGAGTCGAGAAGACTTTTCTTCGTTCGCGAAGAATACACTTCGTAATGAGACCCATCGAAAGGTCCGCTTTTCATTCGCAACGACCCACACCGAATGATGACTAGGGGATCAGATCGCAGTATACTCGCTGCCAGTGACTCTCTGCCGCAGACCAGGCTTCCAATGTCTGTGACGTGTGACACTCATGGGTTCACTAGGTGGGAATGAATGACTGACGGAGAAGTCAGCTGGCAGCCGGCAGCCGGCGACTCTAACGCATGGACAGTCCCACACATCTCTTTTCGTGGTGGTTCGAATCCTGAGAACATGCGACGACCTCTGTGATTTAACTTGTCGCCAGTAGCCACCTCTGACAGAGAGAGAAGAGGTGGCGAGTGCGAGAGAGAGAGAGAGATTCACTCTATTTGGATAGGGTCGGACAGCGTCAGCATTCCCATTGTGCAATTCTACGCGCGCCGTCCAACGCCAAGTACCATGAAGACGCTCCACCAATCTCTCATTGTCGTCGAAGACGACGAGCCCGACTTCTTGGAGACTGCGTTCAAAAAACTCCACCAATCGATCAGTATCGTTGACGACAAGGAGCCCGAGTTTTCAGAGATCGCGTTCAATTATGCGGCGAGTTTTAGATTCATGAACCAGCGCCGTATGCAGCGGCAGTTCCAAGGCGTGTATCCTGGGGTACGTACTCTGCTTAGACATACTCTTGAGGTTTAGCGTACTCACTTCTATCATCCCTCAAGCCGTCCAAAATCATGACGATTCTCGCGCAGCTCGTGTGGCTCTACGCCGTCGTCGTTGTGCTGCTCGCCAGTGCTGTGCAGTCGCCCCATCCACAAGTCACGCTCCAGTCAGCGATCCTCACGCTCGCAGGGCTGTTGCTCGTGCAGTACATTGCACGCCGCCGCCGCAGTCGGCTGCTATTGCTCATGGCGTACTGTGCGGTCACGGCCCACGTCACGTTCTTTGCAATCTTTGACGACGCCGGGCTGTTTGAGATCACGTCGCCCAATTCGATGCGGCCGCAGCACCGTCTGTCGCAGTCCAAAGCACTGCTGGCCCTGGCATTTGCCGAGGCGATGATTTTACTGGTGTATGGCGTTGTGTTCCGACTGTACCCCATGATTGTCCAGCGCGAGTGGATCGATACACACCGGTGGTTTGCGATCCGCCGTGGCCGCCGTGCCAACACGATTACGTACCGCGCGATCTCGCTTCACTGGCTCTGGGCCTCGCGCCGGCGCTACACGATCCAGTACACTGGCGGTCTCGACGACCACCTTCGCCCCCATGGCTTTGGGATCTGGAAGGATTCATCGTACCATGGCGAGACCTTGGTCGGTCTCTGGGCCCACGGCATTCCTATGGGTCCGTTCACCAGTCGCGAGCAAGGCACGGGGTACGCGAGCCAACAAATCCGCGTGGCCTACGCGTCGTACCGCAGCGAGCTGGGGTCGGACGAGCGCTATTTTGTGCCAAAGTTTCCTGACGACAAGCAGCTCCAGTGGGGCGTCGCGCGCACCGAGTGCTCGGTCGCCGGTGGCTTTTTCAAGTTTTTGCCGCGCGTCGAACACTTTTTCAATCGCACGGACACGGCGCCACGCAGTGCGGCCGAGTGCGCGCGCACATTGCGGACGCCACTGGACAATGTGTTTTACCGCGACACCGAGACCCACCAAATCGTGAGCGACCATACGGTGCCGCGGACCCAGTACAGTGAGTCGATCGAGCCGACGACCTTGACTAAGCTCGAGAAGAAATCAAGCGAACACCATAGCCGCGAGAAAGAAGCACTCGTGTTTATCCACGGCATTGACAATTCGCTCGACGATGCGATCCGCTTGTGCGGCCAGTTGTTGTCGAGGGGCGATTTCCCCGCTGAGATCCATCCGTTTGCGTTTAGCTGGGCGAGTGGGAATTTTCCGTTGGTGTCCTACTGGTTTGACAAGCAATGCGCCGAGTCGGACGAGGTAGCCACGGCGCTCCAGACGTTTGTGTCGAGTATTCTGGACGCAGGGTACGCCAAGATCAACTTTGTCACCCACAGCATGGGCACGCGCGTGTTTCTCAACACAATCGAACGTCGCAAGTTTGAGACGCTTTTCCAGAACGGCGCGTTCACAACACCGCGTGCGACCATCTCGACCGTCACGCTCTGCAGTCCCGAGTTTCCCCTCAATCGGTTTGTCGCGGGCGGCGGTACGTTTGACGTCCTCCGTCAGTACTGCTCGCAGATTACCATCTACGGTGACGAGCAGGACCTCGCACTGCGGTGCTCGGAGTTGACCAACCGAGACTGGCGCATCTGCGGTCCCCCCATCAAGTCGCTCGGGTGCAACGTGAAAGCCGTCGCACGCGACGCGTCGTTTTCCACCAGTATGACCGACTGCATTGCCGTCTCGGTCGGGGAATTTGATGTTGCTTCAAGTGAGGCGACGCCGTTGTTGGCTGCCGTCAATCAAGAAGCTGGCTTTCGCCAGGTCAAGAGCTTTACCATGCAGTGTGCGATTCCGGAACCCATGTCCGAGCCGGACCCGTCGCGGTATGCTGCGCTCCACGACTACGACGACGACGACGCCGACAGCAGCGCCCCCAAAGCACGCATTTACGTCGACGTCGACGTGGTCAATACGTCGTTCACCGACACCAACGTCGGGAACAACCGCCACAGCTACTTTCGTTTGAATGAATCGATTGTCGAGGACATTCGCGATGTCATTCTCCACAAACGGCGCGCCCATCGACGTGCCGGCCTCATGCACCAGCGCGGCAACGTGTTTATCTTCCTCACGGCTCCGAAAGACGTCATGTGATTCGGATCGATTTCGATTTCACACAGTAGGAATGGAGTATGTAGTAGGCTGTGACATTCCCAACCCCACGGCACCATAGAAATACGATCCAATTCGCTGCGTCTCGCTGTCTTGACTTGGTTCTCCCGACACGTTCGTCAGTTCCTTTGGGACTTCACGGCGATGATGGAGTATCAACCCGTAAGTTTGGTAGAGTTCATGGTGCAACCAGCCGAGCGGTTCGCCTCCTACAGCAGAGCAGCAGCAGACTGTCGATGTGCCTTGGCGTCGAGGTCATGTCAGCGTGAGTCGTCTTGTGTATACTGTCTAGCCAAAGGGTGGAGAAGATTCTCCCTAGCCCACCAATTCAGAATCGAGAGACTGATGTTTCGACCCAGCCTCTTCTACCCTTCTACCCTTGGAGCCGCCGTGACTGATCGGATAACAAGCGCTTCGAGCGACGCCTCATGTGTCGTGGAAAATCGATCCATAGGCTACACGAAACAACTCGCGACGAAACCGTGGTCGACAGCGACAACGCAGTGACGGTTGGCGTTATGGCCATTGCGGCGAATCCTTTTCGTCGTCATCATCGTGGTTGTCAACCGGAAGATAGTCGTCAGGGAGATTGAGCCATTGAATAGCTGGTGAGAGCCAACGATCGTGAGTTTGACATTCGGGCGACCAGGCAAGGCGTCGATGGATTGTTGGTTAGCATGCTCGAAAATATCGACTGACTATTGCGCGCAGTCAACGCAGCCAGCGCTAATGTTGTAGTGATGGCGAAAGTCTCACAGGCGTGCGCGATCGCCGCAACAACGCGTTTGAAGATTCCCAGCGGATTCCGCGCGTGGTCGGCCGCTCTTGCCCGCGCACAATAATTAGTCGAAAAGAATGTGGCCGAGCTTATTTGGTGTATGTATTGCTTGGGGTCAACGGCTACTACGGCTTCTGCTGTGCCCGAAACAGTGACTTCTGCAGGGTGTAGAAGGCGCTCGCGCTGCGCACAGACCACGAGACGAGCCGCTGTCATGGATAGGTACGTGTGGATGCCTTCGATCCCTCCCCATCGCTTCGTGGTGCCTGCGCATCACGACAATGGACCTTACGGTTGAAGCGCGGCTTAGAAATTTAACGAGCACTGGCAGGCGTCAGGCCGATTGATGCGATGAATGCTAGCGTTGGAGGATGCGGATGCTCGCCTGCCCAGAACCGGAGCCTGCGCTTGTTCTATGCAAGAGACGGCGTGCACCACCCGCCTGGTACGCGACTTCGGTCGTCTTCGCGGCTGGAATCGGTCGCGTGTGGTCCATTTGACGCGTCGTCGTAACAACTCCAGAGTGATCGGAGCGGTCCACCCGGACACTGCAATACTCTGCGCACTGTCCTTCTAGCTCGTAGTAACGACCCATGGACGGTGTCATGTTGGCGTAGATCTTACGAAAGTCCTTTCTCGCTTTTTCCGCAGTCTGCTGGTGGTTCTGAGAAAGCTTGTGACCGTTGGATTTCTTCGCGTTGGTACGGCTCCTCGCGCGTCGCACAATACAGTGCGTGTAGGGATTCCCATCTTCTGGGTTGTCCCCTGGTGCCTGGAGATGAATATCGCCATTGCTAGTGATCAAAAACTGTGGTTCGCACCACGTTTCGATTTTTTGCCTTGCTAAGAATTGGAGCAGCACTTGCTTGCGATCCCAGGCGGGAATCGATTCCTCGGCGATGACCTTGATATACTCGCCGACTTGCATAAGCACTTGCGCGGCGCGTCGCCGGCGGATAATCCAGCGACGAATGTAGGCTGCCCAGATCAAGTTCACGACGGTGAACAGCACGAGTGCGTACCCAAGCAGATTGGTCTCGCCCCACGGGTCGCCATAAATCCTTTGAACCAGCGGATAAATTGCGTTTTCGACGGTCACGGCCGAGGTCACCATGAAGCACATGAAAACGTAGTTGTCCAGAATCGTAAAATAAGAAATCTTCGGAACCAAGGCGGCGACTTGGTTCTTGAAGGTCACGGCCGTAAGCACCATGGCCGTGACGTTCTGGAGCCGCGTACCAGTCTCCATAAGATTTCCGTCTTTGTCGCCTGGTGCCCACGAGACAAAGAAAGAGAGGTACGTAATGACCGCGGAAATGAGCGCGACGTTTGTGAGGTAGTACGCGCTCTTGCGCTCGAGTACCAACTCAAATTCGATCGTCTTGCGAGGACCTGTCTGTTTGATCTCGCTCACAAAGATTTTGTTGTGGTAGGTCACATCGAACACGTTGCCAAGCTGGAAATTCTCGACCGAAAAGCTTCCTGGCTCGTCTGGTGCCGGAATCAGTTCCAAGGCACCAGCGGGCATCCCGCAGATGCCCGTCGTGAGTTCGAAGCTGAGCTTTTGCAGGTCAAACGGGAATGTGCGAAGCGCCATTTCTTTGGTGAACACAGCCGTCACGCGACGACTAAACTGGAAGTGGTAGACGGGCTCGACGTGAGAGGGCGGCTCGCCACCCGTTGACACCGGCTTATTGAATTGGACGAACCCCGCGGGCGTGACGCTCGACGACAATTCGCGGCATTCCTTCATCTCCGCCACGTTGCTAAACTCGAATTGCTTGTTGTCAATCTCCATGATATCCAAGAATTCGAGCAGCACGGCATCGTCGCGGAAGGTCGTGATCGCTGGCAGCGTGACTTGCCACGTGACATCGGCCGCGTACGTTTGCGCGACCGTGTCGATCGCCATCACCGCGTTGACTTCAATCTGCGCTTGCAGTGGTGCAAAGTCGACAAAGAGCTGGACCTGCAGCAGACGTGCATTGGGCGAGCTGTCGCACTTGAGCGAATCCATGTCGATGTCGTGGATAAACCAGTGGTGCACGTCTGTGCCCCAGTACCCATGGAGCATCTTCCACTCGAACAACGTGGGGATGCTGCACATGTTGCCTTGCCCTTGCTCGGGCTTGGTATCGGTCGTGCTCGAACTCGTACAGAAAGACGAATTTTTTTCGTCCATTCGATAAAGCAGCGCATCGGCATTCGCTACTTTTTCCACGGCGGGACTGTTGTCGCCCTTCACTTTTGTGGCCAGCGCAGCGACCGCGCGGGCGTGTGACTCGATTCGACCGTGCTTGAGATCTGTCTTGCGAACCGAGAAACACGACACGTTGGTTCTATCGAGGCAAATTTCCTCAATCCGCCATAGTCCCCCGTACGGCCATGAAAGACAGAGATACTGGTCATGGGCGAGCGAAAAGGCCGGTAGCGCTGTCTCGAGTTTCAGTTTCATGTGGTACAGTACGTGGTCCGTGTTGTTCTCGACTGTTGCGCGCTCGAGCGTGAGCGTGTGGGCATTCACGGAGCTCGACCACTTGCGGGCACGTTCGGTAGCTGCAGCCGTCATGACCGAGCCGACGTTGTCGACTGAGTGCGAAGGGGTCCGAGCTCGAGACGTCTGGATGGTCTGTAAATCGGTGCTTGAGCTAATACTGGTTGTTGTTGATCCGCGGCGAATGAAGAAGTGCGTCGCAGTCGGCGCGAGCGCATGCCATGGGGACGTCGGGGGGGTGGCCACCTTGGAGAGCAAGAGACCGTGTCGATGATCGGCAAACAGTGGGTACGGACGACTGTGTCATACCGTGGAGCTGCCAGCCCAAGAAGAGAAATCGTGGTACTGAACACTCACTGAACATTCTGAGAATAGTGGGAGAAGTAATACTGGGCGTGAAATGGTGGGTCGGAGGCAGTAAAATGGTGGGTACATGGCGAGGTGATGGTAATCTGACAGCACAATCTGTCCTGACTGTACATACCACGATAGCACTCTGGACTGAATTGTAGGTTGATAGAACTCGAGTGATTGGTAGGACTGCAGTCATGATGTGTACACCAAATATTATAAACGTTCCGCGTAGACAACACATGAAATAAAAGTTTTGGCCTACTGTGATGTGTTGAACGATTCCAGTAGCCAGGTACCTCAATTAATTCTGCGCTGAGCGCGGGAGACGGCGAGTGCCCCATGCTTGGAGATCGTTGGCCAGGCGGCCATCGATCGTGGTGGTGTGGAAACAGGCACTAGAGTGGGAGACTTGCATGCTCCTGCACATGTCCATGGCGCTAGCCGCCGCGTCGGCCATCTTGTTGCGCGCCTGCACGTGGTGTTAACACCACGGGCACGTGTTAACACGTGCCCACTTGGATGAGGTCCGCCAGTCGAGGGGCCTCGCTGTATAAATGCTGGAGCCCCTTGTTTTGTGGTGGTCGATACTCGCTGAGTTGGCGCAGAATAAGACTACTGTCTCCCACGACTTCAACTCGCCAGCCGCGTTCGCCCCCTTCGAAGAATAGCACATGGAGGTTGTCACAGTGATACAGTCTGGCTTACAGAGGTGTGGCCAAGGCGGCGTTGAGTCGTCTTGTCCATGTGCGATGGTCTCCAAAACTTGGAACCGCGGACCCCGTAGAGCCGGAGAGCTCGCCAGTCGTTCGCCGAATCCGAGGGGAGACGCCCTCAGAACCGTGGCGTGATAGATCTGGTCCAGTGCTGGACGCCGTTCTGGTAATGATGGCGTCATTTCCAGATAACTGCAAACGTGTCGAGGACCTGTTGTTGCCACGCAGCGGCTGCTACTCCGTGGATGGCGGCGGCGGCTGCAGCATCGTTAAGCGGAATGGCTGCAAGATTGCTGAGTCCCACAGGCTCCTGGCGATCCGTGGGATGCGGAGATTGAAGACTGCTGCTTTAAGTTGCATCAGTGGATCCATTGCGAGATCTCAGATGTCCAGTGCGGCCCATCCGCGCTTAAACATCACAGCATGCCGTCCAACAAAAGCCGTTGCCGTCCCCACTCCGCGAGAGATGTCAGTCTGCAACAAGCTGCCAAAACCCACGCAGCCGAGGACCTCGCTCGTAGGTACCACCAACGAGTCTTCGTGACCCATACACGGGTGACCAGCAACTTACGACGCTGCAAGCCCGAGTGAAAGGAAAGCGCTCGAATGCCCAGACCGTGATCGGATCCTCAGTTGGACAGATTGCGCTCGCACCGACCATGGCAGGGACGTGACTGCCACCTCGGCCTCCAGCTTTGTAGCCAAGGCCAGCGCAGGTGCGTCTACTACGGTCCTGGCCGACGGACAAGCTCCGGTCATGACCCCTGTCGAGGTACCGGCAGCGCCTCCAGTGTCTGAGACGCCACCGCCAGTACCCACAACGCAAGCGCATCCCGGTTGATCGCAAGTCCGCCATTGCTGCGGCTGCATAGTACATCCGCGGCATCGCTGCCACCGACGAGCCACCGACGTCGGCAAATGCCTCTCACGCTCACAGCACAATGAGGTGGAGATAAAGAGCTATTCTCGGTAGTTTGGTACGTCCGAGAGCCAATCTTCTCACCACGAAGGCCACGGACGTCTCAACCGCAGTCCGAGTTCTATGGATGGAGCAACTAATTCTCCAGCCGTGAACACACGGCTGGAAAATTAGATTGTTCAGCTCATTCCCAGCGCTGGTGAACTGTCCAAGATGATCGGCACGTATCTCGTCATCGCGTTCTTCCAACGATCCTCATTCATAGTACAATTGGTAACGACGGGTATTTCAATACGCTCCGATTCGATGAAAAAGTGTACACCGAGTGAACCAAGGATGACGATACTGGTGCGGCTATGAGGGCACGCAAAATCAAGCCCTTGCCACGCTGGGCTGGCACGTGGCACCGCAATAAGCGACGGGCATTCCATGTGTTCAAGTCATAGAGGTCCCCGGTAGCTCGCTCTTCGACCCGTCGGATGAACTGTGGAAGACCGAGGATGGCACGCCTTTGTCGCCGGACGACCTGATAGCCCCGACCTCGCACTATGCTTTGCTGAGCGCTCGACCCCCGACACCGGCACCGTGGTGCTCTCAAAGACCACTGGGCACAAGCAGAGAATTCCAATTTGCGTGCCTACACGGTCTGGGATAAAGCTCAGGCGCGTGACGAAGTGAGGGACAAACTGGACATTGTTGACTCGAGTTGTCAATACTGGAGCGTGAGTATTCCCCATCTCATCTTGCTTCTATGTGCGCTTCCGTACCCTGAGGTGGCGATGTATCTCATGCCGTCGGACGTCCTGCAGCGGTTGGGCTACGAGCTTAACGACGAGGCGGAGCCTCGCACAGTCCCTGATTTCATCAGGGCTGAAGATCTCGTCAAAGGTCGCAGGCATTGGGTTCGATCGGTGGCGCTCGTCGTTGTAGCCAGCAACGACGAGTACCCACTCTTGAACCCCATCAATTGGCTCCGTCAGCATCCCAAGGAGACGACAGCCACACTTCGTGACCTCCGCCTTCATGACTGGACAGTCATCTCTAAACCTGTGGACGCAAGTGGTACTACTCCCTCGAATCATTCGTCCGCCTCTAGATCGGTGGGTGGCATACTCGGGCATGAGTAGCCTTGTACCAGCTCATCCTTTGCCCGTGCAGCAACGAGATGAGCCTATTGTGGGTCTGGCGTCGACGCCACACACACAACACACACAATTGCACACCCACTCGGGATACCTACAACTAGTTGTCGATCCTGCACCCCCGTTGTCCCCAGACTCCAACGCCCTGTTGACGCCGTCCATCTGAACGACAACACGCCCCGCTACAACTGCTCGCTCAGAATGTACAAGGCCGCGCCAAGAACTGGCCAAGATTCTGGCATGTTTTGACGGCGTTCGCAGTAGAAGCAGCAGCGGTATATTTGATCTCATTTGATCTAAGAGACAAGAGCAACGCAGCATTGGGCACCGCAGCGAAGTAGCCTTTATGCGGGGATAGGATCTTGCGATGTTATCGTCGTCGCTCTCGCTTTGGCCGGAGACACCCACTGCAGCGGGAGGAGGAGTCACTGATCTTCTCCATCCCAAATCGGCGATCACTGATGCTCTCACCTGGCAAGACGAGCATCGGCCAGCGCATTTCATCGCTATCCAAGGACTTTTCGACGGGGAGCCCGTCGCGGTTGTATGTCTCCATGGTTCGAACATTAAGAAATCGAGAGAAGCAACGTTCATGACCGTAGTAAGTATCCCGGTCCCGTCTGGGCCTATTCTTTTTGATGGCGATTTCAATAGCTCGTTCGATCCCAAGCTCGACCGAGTCGCAGATCGAGCAGCTCTCAAGCATATGATGGTCTTGGTAGCCTCATCGAGTCCTGGTCACTCGTGGACGCGGTCCTCGATGACATGACAGCGGCCCAGACGCCAGCGGAAATTACGGCGTTCCACGCGGAGTATCACTCGTTCATGTATCAGTTGCGTGAGGACGCGATCGCGACAGCACGGCTCAATCGGTCGTACGTCTCGTTCCACCATTATGAATACGTCGGCATGTCACTACGACCCCACCAGTAGCAAGATCGGATCATGACTCTGCTACTGTCAGCCTCCTTGGTCGAGCTGCTGTTCTCGCGGAGCACGGGTAAGAGCCTCCATCGCTAAGATAGCCGCTTCCGGGTGTGCGGCAGCGGCAATACACGAGTGCAAGCCAACTTATCGACGAACGCGGCGCATCTCTGATACAGATACAGCCAGCCGATTCTGCCCTACATGGGATGATCTCAAGCTCGACATTCGCCGTGCATGTCTCACGGCGCGTCGAGCCAGTCTCCATGACGCCATGATCAAACACCGGTCTCGAATCAAACGGTTCAGTTGAGCTCTTGTGGATGCACGTACAACGGCGGGACGCGGGATGATGATGAGACCCGCAGTGAAGGCCATCACGCTCGGTTTGTCGGCGCTCGCTCTCGGTCCGGCCGCTCGCTATCATGCCATCCGCCGAAGGCTGGTCGCCACCCAAGAGACGCGATCAACACGGGCGGGCTTCCGACGAAACGCGAAATATGCAGGTCGACCGCACGAGTCAGCCAGCGCTTTTTACAAGCGTATCTCGATCAAACCGTGTCGGCGCGTAACGCTATCGCTCTGGTTGTCGTAGGTTCCACGGCCGGGGTCACGGATCGTATCTCCCAATATTGGAGGCCAATCACGCAACGTTTACCTCCCTACCCCGCTGTTCAATAGCGTGTCTTTGCGAAGCTACCGCCAAAGCAAGTCCGACCTCTCATTATGGGTCCGGAGTTTACGAAGGGGAAATACTGTGAGCGATTATGGCGTGCCCACGCGGCAAAGCTCATGGTCCGGATGGGTTTGACAACGGCCAGTACCGAGGTCATCCCGACGCCCTCGCCCCGTGCTGGCCTCGCTACACTCACAATAGTATGTGGCCGGAGTTCACCCACCCAATTTTGTCATGGTATCGGTAGTTTGTGTCCAAGTAATTCTGCCCAGAATCCGGTCTCAACTCTCGCCCCATCGCGATATTGAGCACCGATTATAAGATATATTCCGAAACTTATTGCATTGGGTCCGACTCATGGTACCAGAGCTGGTTTCCAAGACGCAATATGGCTTCGTCTCCGGGCGACAAGTCCATGACCTGATCCACATCTGGTCGGCTCTGCAAAATCTAGCTACGACTGGGCAATCTCGGATACAAGCTCGTTCTCCACGATCCTCGTCTATCCGGACTGCAGCTGAGCGAGTCAGTTACAGTGGCAATCGTCGGATTTGCCGATGATATGACCACGTATCTTACCACGGTCACTGAAGCAGACGCGATACTGGACGTGCTGGCCCGCTTCGCGGCGGCGTCCGGATAGTCGTGAACACGATCAAAACTATTGGAGTACAGCTTGCAGACACCGATGCCTACCCAGCCAATATCGCAACGATCGTGGGCTTCCCGATCGCGGCGGTGATGCGACGGGTGCGATACCTGGGAGCGCAAATCTCCACCGTCCCCCTACCAGGACAACTGTGGGATGTTACTCTCCTACAAGTACAGGCCCGCCTGCTTGTGGCGGCGACAAAGACGACGGATCTGCTTCAACGAGTCCAAGTTTGCCAAGCGGTGATTCTCCCCAAAGTTTTTTTGTCGCTCGACACGCGTGGCAGAGTGCAGCGAACATTCGGCGCGTCCAGAGATTTGTCCACAACTATGCGTGGCACGGGCTCCTTGCCGACGATGGCACCGTGCATACCGAGCGGTCGACATCTTCCATTTTGCTCTGCGCTACACTGATGATGCGCTATCCGGGTCTCCTCTTTCTGCGCGATCCGCCGCAGCGTCTAGTTGAACGCAGCAAATCGCTGATATTTGGTTCCTGCGACCACATCATGACGGTTACCATCTCATTCTCGACGTCGACCCCATGGAAAACGAGACCTCGGCCGAGTGGAATCCCTCCGCATGCCCACGCAGCTGCCTGAAGAGCCTCTAGTAGACGTCGGATTCAGTTTGCCCCGCATCCGTGGTTGAGCGTCGAGCTTCCGCTCTGGCTTCGACGGAAACGAGACACGACTTACCCAAAAACTAGAAGTACGCCAGGACGCAAGGACAGCACAGTCGGTCGTATTTGCGGCCGCACTCGATAGCGTCAGTTGGTCGGAAGTTCACAATCTCCACCATACTTCCAGTCGCCAACGGCTCCTTTTCCACAAGCTCAAAGGCCTTTGCATTTCAGGATGGGAAACAACGTGCACAATGCTCGTCGCGGCTGCTCGGATTGCGACGCAGTTGGCTCCGCCGGAGGCGACGTCTACCACATCGTGTGTGTTTGCCCCTCCGCACATTATCCGCTCGTGGTGGGAATCTCTCGGTCTCTGGTCGAGTAGGGAATCCCTCACCGAGCGAGAATTCCTTACTGCAGTCTTCGGCTTGCGGTTACCACGCACGCCTTCCAAAGCATGGGAACTGGCCTGTCTCCCTCAGCGTTCCGGCCACAACGAAGCTCACGAAGAACATAACCCGCTTTGCAAGCTGCGTGACAACAATTCGTGTTGGAGACACTTGTAGTCATCCTCGTATAGCGCCGCAGCCGCTTCGAATCGTAACGTGCGTGGACGCCAGCCCAAGCCACGGTGATCCATGTTGCCAGCTGCCACAGGATGTTCTACACGCCTGCCTTACGCTGTGGACAGGACGCGCACGCACCATCAATGCACGCGCTGCTCCAGCGTAAACTCCGCGCCATCTTCGCTAACCACGACCGCGAGACGAAGACGAAGATACCGGACTCCCCGAGCGGGCCGACGAGTGTGTACATCCTCTATTGTCGACGGAGGATCTCGCGGCACCTCGCGAACGACCTCCATCTATGGATGACCGGCTCCATCAGCCGACGGATTGAATTCTCCTATATGTCCTTGGCCCTATGAGTCCAATCTGAAGCTACAAAGGGGGTACGTTAATTGCGCACATGAGCTGTTGCAGAGTATCGGACACTGATCTGAAGGGTCTTGATAATGTAGAGTTTTGGGTGCTTGGTGGGGTTGCTGCTTCGGTGATTGTAAGTCACTCCGCACACATTGTCGTTTTATCCATACAATGCTGTTCTGATTTCTTGTAGGGTTGTCCAGCCCACCGTCGTCTCCGTGACGTGGAGTTGTGAAGTGTTCGCTCGCTGACCAGCTTCTTCATTCCAGCATAGCCGACGGCGGCTGCGACGAATGTCGTCTTGGCTGTGCCGCTGCCTCTGTCTCTGCCTGTGCCGCTGCCGCTGCAGTCCTTGCGCACAGAGTAGTTAGTCAAGATAGCAGGTGGTCGCTCGCTTGTACTTGCAGTCCGTGCCACTCGGGGATACACTTGATGTAGCTGTAGAGACAGATGTGTCGCACAGCTCACCGTAGGTCTATGTATCTCGTTGTTGGAGGGGTTGTAAGTGGTGACTCTCCGCTATTATATAATTTGGAAATCTCAATGCAATACAAATTTTGATTATTTTGTTTTGAAGGATCAGCCTCATACATTTTCTTTTCCTATCGTCGGGAAAGGTAATCAAGCATCCTTACGCCATACCCGTTGTCGATTAAATCTTCACGCATTTTTCTGTTCATGTGCGCCGTTCGCGAGTCGACTAGAGTCTCTATTAGTGAAATCAATTTCGAAAAGCATCCGAGTTGCGGAAACATCGTGCATTGGTACATTACACGATTGTCCAATGCTCTGGGCATTGTTGAGCGCTAGAGAAATTTTGACGCAGCTGCAGCTACGACTTCAAGTGTACATAACCAAGAACACGTAGCCACGTTAGTTGACCACGACGTGACCGACCTAACGAACGACCCTACGTACTCGTGTCAGTCTCCACAACGTCGCGAGACAGATCAATATCGTTCACTACCCGAACGGTCTCCAAGGGCTCTACTGTCCAGTCCGGTCATGTCACAGGAAACAGGCGTCTCTGCAGATGGCCAGTGGGCATGAGTGGCCATCTGAAGTGTTCCACCTTTATCATATTTCCAATCGATGAATAGTATCCAAAGATTGAGTTGGCAATCATGAGACACCTGCCCGTCTCACATCCGCCAACTTCCGAAAGTAATACTTCCGAAAAGTAGAACACTTACAGGTTCGTGAGTTGTGTCTTCGTGGTGTTTCAATACCTTCATAATCGTATATTTCGAAACGAAGCCATCAAAACATCAAGAACAGCCAGTCACAACGGTTCGCGCCGGACTCATGCCTGTCGCCAACTGCGACAAGTCGATTCAATAGGATGTGCTCACGCTGACATCACCTTCACGCGAGTTGCGGTTGGTTCTGTGAAGGCTCACACTTTGCAATCTGCATCCTTCTCCACGCCATGGACGACTCAGCGTATGCGACTTCTCCTCTGGCCACCAGCTTCTCTATCGTCCACGTTGCTGCTATGAAGCGACAACCCATCCAACTCGATGCCAGCGACTCATTAGGACTTGCCTCTGCGTCCCCATCTGCGCAGCAGCCAGCGGTGGTCGTTCTCTATGGACTCGTCTACCTCGCGACCGTGGTGTGGTATCTCGTCACCTCCAACAATCGTACCGCAACCACCTCTGAGACGTACCTGTGGGTCGTGTGCATCCCGTATACTGCATTTATGCTCGACAAGTTGCTCAACACAATACGCGCAATGGAAGCAACGGAGCAAGCCGAATACTTCACACCAGAAGGACTCGAAGCAGGTGATTGCGAATCTAACGTTAGTGATCACGTAAACCAGGATGCGATTGCCGTGGCGGGCGACGTGTATATCTACGTCATAGGCACGCTCCTGCAATGCTACTTGATTCTGCCGACGCAACTGTACGTCGAGTGGTGATGTTGAGAGATCATCCAGCACAATATAAATCCTGTAATTGATGTACAATAATTGGCATTAAAATCCTCAGTGGTTAGTGATTCTGTACTTCGAAGTACTGTCGCTCGCAATTTAACAATGGCTGCTCGTTCGAGTTGGTGTGGGTGGCCAGGGATGCCGTTGTGTCGCACGTCGTGGTACTGTATCTCGGTGCGATTCATGAACTCCATGTACCTCATGTGTAGTTACTTCGATTATTTTTATATTATGATGGGGACGTCCACAACAAGGCAGCGAAGACGCGCGCCCGTGGACCTACTGCGGCATCTTCAATGTGCTAGGGGAGACTTGAGCTGGTCTATAGTTAGTGGTGCCAGACCGTGAGCCCGAGCCTCAGGTTGATGGGTTCAATCTGCTGGCGATCTCCGCCAGATGAACTGGGTGTTTGTGTTGCAGCATGGTGATCGTTGGCCCGTTCATGGCCGACTAGGTGAACAATACCAGTGTTTCGAAAGATATCATAATATCATTGTATCGGCTCGCTGAATCCTTGTTCAACAGTCCATCGTCATGCTGAAGCGTTTTTGTATAGTTGCCGAGTCGAAACTGTGAAGTCTACGGTACAGTGTTTGTGGTCAGCAACTTGGTTACCATGGATAAAGAAGAAGTGGGTGACACCGTTGCTCCACGAATATCAAGACCTTAGATTGGTGTCATTATATAATCTCGTCGCACCGACTGCTTTTTATCATGAACACACCACCCACAGCTTTCCCACTTCAGGCCATCAAGCCAATCTCCACCATGAACGAGTCACCACCACCTACTGTGCAATCCCTCGCGACTGTCCTAGAGGTCCCTGCATCAGTGACTAGCACATCCCATGAATGGACTCCCCTACCAATCCGTGTCCGTGTGACGCACGCTAAAAGCTCGAAAAGCGTTGAAAAACAGTATGGGGATGTCCACATTTTCCTCACACGTCATCGCTAGCGTGGCCCTTCATTTCACAACGCTTTCGCCCGCCCACACTCGTGCCGACTGATGCAGTCTCCAACAACTAGACCCATACGCTTATCCACTACCATTACCACTACCCTACATCGACCCCAGACCAGGTACAAGAGTTTCTTTGGCTCGGTCGGGTGCAGTTCGCCCATATTGGCGTGCTGTCCGCGCTGGCTGGCTGAGACGGCGTGCGGCTTCAGCACATGCGGTAGGCCGCTCAGTGCTCGGCTCTTACTGGCGTTGTGCGGCACTTGGACAAGAGCTTCGTGCTTCACTACGGCTTGAGTCGGCCCACCCGCTACTGTGGTACAGGCTGTTGCTGCTCGGGACTGTTGCTGCGTTACGTGCGCACTGGCAGAGCCCACGCGTGCTATTTACATGATCCGCGCGCAACAAGTGCACGATGAAATCCCAGTCTACGTGGTTTGATCGTGTCTTGCGATAGGCTGGAACGTTGTCGCGATCGAGCCGACAGTATACGAGGCGATGGTGAAGACCGACCTCATAAAGAGTAGAGCGACAAAGCAGTCGATCGTAGACCGCTCGCACCATCTGCACAGACACTTCGAGGCCGTCGTCAGGCAGTATGACAACTCGAACACCGTTCCGCAATATACCAAAGAATCGTACTTATTGGATCCATCTGATACACTCGGTCTATAAGAGACGAAGCTCGATTTATAATGACAAAACGATCGTCAGCAGGGATAATGCGACGCTGGTGCGGATAGTAATATTGAGGTTAGAAAGGCTCGTCGTTGCGGTCGGGCGGCGGTGGATCGTAGACCATAATATGGTTGCTGATTGCAAGCCCGTACTTGTCATTGAACCGCACCATGTCCACCACGTCGGGACCCGCGCGGCAAAAGTAGAGCACGCGTTCGATGTGGTACATGAGGTGCGGCTTCACATAGTGAAACGCAATGCTGTCGGGCGCGCAGCAGTCTTCGCCGTTCTGGACGCCGCCAATGTTGCGGTGATACAAATTGTACCAGTACTCGGGGTCGGCATACTGCGCGTGGTAGACGCCTTTGGGGTTGTCGGCGTGCCATCGCTCGCGGCCCTGGATGTCACGCGTGTCCCATGGAAACACGCCATGCCACATCATACAGTACGAGATCGATGCGTCGTCCGGTAGCATCTCGCTCATGTCATCCGACAGACACGATTTGTCGGGGAGGATCGAAATGATCTTGTCGAGATAGAGTAGATTCATGACATATCCTGGCCCACCCGAGTTGAAAACCCACCGATCAAAACGCTGGTTCCACTCCTGCTTCAGCTGCAAATCGACCACGTAGTAATCCACGAGCTCCACGGTCAAGTTGAATCGATGACCCATTTGCATGGGCTGCCGTTTGTAGTTCATCACGACCTCAGGTCGCTTCAAGTAGTCGCGCAGGTTCTCGACAATCACGTAGGCATCGTCATCGGCTTTATAGAACCAGTCATAGTCTTCACGGTAGTGGTCGTACACGTACTGCAAACTTGCTTTGTGTTTTTGCCACAAGTGGTCGTGGTCTGCGATGACGTCAATAAAGACTACGTCAAACGTCTGTTCGCGTGATGTGCCTTTGCCAACG